>JAIQCU010000200.1:0-74715 GCA_022114935.1 Leptestheria dahalacensis | reverse complement strand
ACCTGAAACTGATGCAGGTTATGCAGGATGCTGAAACGAGACACGCGAAGGTAATATCCGCTTGAAACCCTCTTTTGATGTTTAAAGAACACCCGAGGAAAGGCGTTGTGTACCTTAAAAAGCTTCTTAAAGAATTTCCGTCAAAGTATAACTGAATAGAAAGGTTATACCGGAAATCAAAGATCCTATCTATAAACAATTAAAGTTCAAATTCAAATTAGTTTAATGTATTCATAATCTTGTTTTTTTTTTATAATACAACTCGCAAGTTGACTATTAAAGAGAACTCGATCCGATTTCCCTCGACTTGGTGTAAAACCTGGTTAGTTGGACAGAGAGAGCGATAGATAGATAGATCGATACAACAGACGGATTGAAGGTTGGATGGATGGATAGAAACATGATAGATAGATAGATAGATAGAACGATAGATATGTGGATAGATAGATAGATAAACAGATAGATAGACAGATGGATAGATAGACAGACAGACGGATAGATAGGTGGATAGATAAATAGACAGGTCGATAGATGTATGGACAGACAAATAAATGGAATGAATAGACAGATAGGCAGATAGATATATGGATAGACCGACAGTTAGACTGATAGATCGATACACATAAGGATTGAAGGTTGGATAGATAGATAAAAACTGTATATAGATAAAATATAGATAGATAGTTCCTAGAAAGACCCTTAAATTGTACGTCTTAATTTAATGATTTACCATCAAAGTTAAGCGAATAAAAGGTTATACCGGAGACGAAAGAGCCTCTCTTTTCACCACCGACTTCGATCCCGTTGACGGGGCGTTCGATAATTCTAGCGTGACGCGAGCGAGACGCACGTTCATGTGCCAGCAGAGATGATTAATTCCACATGTCCTTTCCCATTGAATCGGTTCATACCGTCTGCTATTTAATATTGTTGCCACTGCATGCGAGATTAAACCTAATTTTTGAAATTAAATATAAAATCGAAGAGATTTATCACTGGTCGACTAATATTATAGATTTAAAAAAAACAGCCAATTAAATAAGAAGGTAAAAAAAAATTCATTACTTTTCCCTGTCCCTTTTTTACCGAGTCGGTTAATCAGCCGCATCTCGGTAACGTTACCCACTGCATGCGAGATAAAACCTAACTTAAAAAAAATCTGGGAAATTTACTATTGGTCGACTAATTTCACTTTAGTTTTGTTTAAAAAACGTTTAGTAAGTAGATGAAATAGCGTGTTTTTGTATGTTGTCATGTGTGTGTATTAGTGAGCGAAGCAATTAGCTGTTTTTAGCCGGTATGTTGACGTGTTGGAAACCGCCCTTTAGGTGCTACGTGAATTGGAAGAAGAGAAACGCAAGCATGAGCATGATACAGCCCAAGGAGACGATATCACTTACGGACTGGAGAAAGACAGAACGAGACTGAAAGAGGTAAAAGAAAAAAAGTCCATTCTACCGTATGTGGGACATGGGATAGCTGGTTAACCTGTTTTAACCACACGAACACTTAATTGCTGCTCGGCCCCGGAGAGCGAGTGCGAACCAATCCCCATTCAAACGTGTGTGAATGAAACTAAAACTTTATTAACTTTTAATTATAGTTGTTATTCTATTTTTATATAATAACCTATAATGAAATTACCTTCTGAAAGGTGCAGTATCTATTACGAGTCCTTTTGTAAAGTGGAACTTGAGTGGAATCGCTGCTGCTTCTTGAATTCCAGTGGTGTTCCACGCGTTCTATTGTCTGGCCATAACGGCGTACGCCAAGTTTGGTCGCTTGGAGAACCTGTTAATTAGCAAGACTGTAGCGCATTATGCAAACGTGGAAAACCTCTAATTACGTGCGTCCTATATGGGTACGCGTCTGACCATGCTGGTGGCCTCGCGATAAACCTTTTATACTTAAATTACATTATATTGTTTAATTTTTTAATTATATTAAGTTAATTAAGTTACATTAACTTGTTTTTTAATTAACTACGTTGATTAAGTGACTTTCTCAGAACGAAATAATAATGAATACTGTGAGATATAAATTTTATTTCCATTTCTGAAGTTTTGTTGACCGTTTAGGAAAGTGGAACGGGTCAAATTTAATTTATATTGAATTAAAATATTAAAGATAGCCATTAAAAATACTTGAACGTGTTGCTTTATTTAATTTTTGCCTAATTACAATAATTAATTGGTTTTTGTAAGACAATTTAAGCCGTTAAAATTCTAAGGAAAGATCTCGATGTAATATAGAAGTTTTCTTCTTTATTCTGAATGAGTGATGGTTAATGACTGAAATCAAACAGTCGAATTCATTCATAAGAAGTCAGCAAAGTAAATCTAAATATATGAGTGAATCTTTTAAATTTAATTAGATAAGTCTTAATGTTGCTTGTAATTCGTTCCCATTGGTCATCTTGATCGATCCGTTCTCGGTATGTTCAAGTAAAAATAAGTAGTATTATCGAAATCCTAATTTAAGAAATTAACCAGAGTTAATTAAAAATTAGTAAAAAATTATACAACAATGCTATGTTAAAATATTTTAGATAATTGATTTAAACTTAATGTGTCTTGTAAATTTCATCCAGGAACTGGAGCTGGAGCGACAAGCCAAGAAGAAACTGGAGAAGGAGCTGAAGAAACTCCAGGAGACACTGGAGGAGGAGCGTCAGCGTCAGAAGCAAATAGTCCTTCTCCTATTGGCCGAGAGGAAGAAGCTGATCCTCAAGTACGTGGAGGAGAGAAACCGCTCCGAGGATCTAGCCCAGATACTCAGCGAGGAAAAGGGTCGCGTCGATACCATGGCCGAGGGACTGGAGGAGGAGAGTCAGAAAGCCCTGCAGATGGAAGCCGAGTTGGAGAAACATTTGGCCACGTTCGACGGCGAGAGGTCGCAGCTTCGAGCCCAGCTGAACCGAGAGGAGAAGAGAAACAGGGAACTGGAACTGCTGGTGGAGAAACTTCAAACGGAAGTGGAGCACCTGAAGAAACAGCAGGCCGAAGCCCATCAAGTTGCCATGTTCCAGGCCGGCTTGAATCAGTCGACCAGTCCCCGGGCCACGCTGAGCAGACCGGCTGTGCCGACGCTGTCCTCAGCCGCGGCCCCCGCAGGGAGCAGCAGTGCCACCTCGGGTAATATATCACCGCCTCAACTGCCGCTGAAACCGGTCGCCCTACCGCCGCAGACACCGCCAAGGACCACGCCATCTTCAGGTAACTTAAACCGCAAGACAAATAAGACTTGTTAGATTCAAAACTAATGTAGTGGACGTATAATTGAATTTAACAAAGAAATGGAAAAGCTTACTTTGTAAAATGTTTACTTCATATTAATTACAATATGTTAATAAAATATGAATGTCAAGTTGAATGCGTTATCTAATAAAAATGATTCAATTAAAGTAGCTGTTGATGACAGCGGTCCATTCAGACAAAGTGTATACTGAAGTGTTTCACTTGGTTCGTCTTAAACAGGTAGTAGCAGCCCGATCAGCACGCCACGAGCGAGTCCCTGCCCGACCATCATCCCGCTGACCTCGGCGTCGGGCCACGTTGTCCTGGGATCAGCGGGCAAAGTGCTTCAGCCGACTGCCACCGTGACCAGCATGCCTGTTCCAGCACCCAGTATGAGCCAATTACAATTTACCTTGTGTATTAATGCCCATACAATATTGTACGATAATTAAATTGTATATAACGGTGGTAACAGCGAAAGTAACATGTTATTATTACATATTCTTTTATTCGTTCATCTAAGCGAAAGCATTAAAGTATTTAGCTTTCGTTAATGTGGTTGTGTAGGTTCATTCAAAAACATTTATGTAACTCACGAGTTTTTGTTTCGTTTCCCGTCTCCTAGCAACCGGTTTTGCTCGTGCAGTCAGTCCTGCCGGCGGCATCCGCAACGTTCAGTACTCCTCCGGAGGGGCCACACTGGAGCAGCGCGCGGGGTCAGCGGCCGCAGCGGCAACGACGCCGGCCGGAAGCAGCAGTGGTGTCGGTACTCCGACGCCGTCGCGGGTTCTTCCTCCTCCTCCAATGCACGCCGCTGGCGATAACACAGCAGTCGATATCAATACTGTAAGAAATAGATAGATGGATAGATAAGACAGACAGACAGATACATAGATAGATAGATAGATAGATAGATAGATAGATAGATAGATAATCATTACTTAACACAGCTGAACATAAAACGCAAATACATGCTATAGTAGCTATACGACGTAAATCAGTGAAATTATTTATGTTTTTATTTTATTTCGCAGTTGGTTCGCTCGACGGCGGTGGCAGCGGTCAACCAGCAGTCTTCCCGAGTGGCCGTCTCAGCTTCCCCGGGAACCAAAGTCTTCACGACGACCAACAAGGAGGGCAAAGTCACTTTTCACGTCACCACCAGCGCCACGCTTCCAGCATCCACGTCAACTGCGGCCGCCGTCAACAGCACCGCGGGCCAGCCAACTACCCCGCGCAAGACTCCACCGGCCACCCGCGGGGCACCTCCGCCGGTCCCGCCCAATAAACCCGTCGTTCCACCGAAGAAAGAAAGTCGCTCCGGAACCGGTCAGACCCCGGTCTCCTCTCCCGTGGTCATATCATCGTGTGTTCCACAGACGGCCACTGTAGACCACGGTCAGCCCATCAGTCTGGAGGTGAAACCCCAGAAAGTCGGGCCTCAAGGAGTCAAATTTGGAATCACAATCTCGAAAGATAAAATCCAGATTAGCAGTAATCCTTCGTCGCATATGACAGCAGCTTCGGTTTCTTCGCCGTCAGGCGGGGCGCCTACCCCGGCGGATGCATCGATGCAGGTGAGGTTTCCATCCGATTCGTTTCTCCCTTTTTGTATTCTTTCTCTATCTTTCTACTTTTTTGTTTTGTTCGACTGTAACGCCTTGGAAATTGAATGTTGGATTTCGCCTGGTCATTGAGCACAAGGTTCATTTAAAAAACAAACAAACAGTAATTAAAAGGGAACAGTAACAACTGATGATGCCTAGGTTTTGATACTCAAGGTCATTACTGGTATTGCCAAAGTCGACTGGGGGTTCGATATCCTGTAATTATGGGCGAAACTTCAGCACTGAATGAGCGGGTTGTTCGATATTTCAATATCTCCATATTGATTTAATGGATACAGTAAGAATTTGTAATATGGATATCGATTTCCTTTGTTGATACTCGACATTCTTATCAATACGGTAACGATACGATGCATCGAGGCCAAAAAGCGTCGATATGTCGACATTTCGGTATTTATATCGATTGAAGAAAACTAATATCTCAAGCAGAACGTTTCGTAATATCACTATCGGTTTCCTGATCGATATTTAAAATCCTAATCGATACAGGAACGATACGATATATCGAGGCAAAAAACCATCTATGTATCGAAATTGCGATATCGATATATCGAACGGCCCCGCTGAAGAACGATGCCATACAACAGTTAGGTTTCTTAATATCGATACGATAACGGCACAATATATTGAAGCCAAAAAGCCTCAGTAAATCAGAATATCGATATCAATATATCAGACACTTCTGCAGGTAAATGGGTAGATAGGTAAATAGATAGACGGGTAGATAGGCAAATAGCTAGATGGGTAGATAGGTAAAGGGACCAATGAACTGAAAGACTATAAGGGAAGGGGGCGTGGTTAAGTTTGAATGGGCGTGGCTGTAGACTTAAATTTTGTTGTTTTCCCGTTGTGCTCAGTGGCCAGTAGACTCTAGTGGTGAAGTAGGAGACGGAAAGGAAATAGCGTTGCATGCTAGCAGCACTGCTGCTCCCTCCTTCTCCCTTCCGGTGGTAGCACCCGAGCTGGACGTGCTCGACAAAGAACTGGCCGACTTTCAGCAGCTCCTCTACAGCATGGCCTCTTGTCCCTCGGCTACAGCTTCAGGTATTGTAGCTAGAGCCTTCGTTTTCTTATTAGGTGATGTCAACAACTCGAGTCGACACGACTCGTCTTAGACCCCAACTTCTGAGTAGAGTCCAAGTCAAATTTCGAGTCGAGTCACTTGGCATCACTATTTCTCACTCTCTCTCTCTCTCTCCATCGTTTTCCCTTCCAAATTGGTTTGCCCTTGAGCTGATTGGCTTTTACGTCGCGTGGCTTTTTTTCTTCCGTATATTTTTTTACTTGTTTCGGTAGTTAAATTGCATGCAAGTTTTAAAGGGCGAAAAGTAAGAAAGACAGCAATTTTCTAACCCAGGTAAAGGCAAATAAAAACTGTGTAAATAGAAATTAACCATAAATTTCACTGAATTCCTCAATAAAAATTATTTATTTATTTATTTTACTATTGATTTACAAAGAAAATATGCCTAAATAATTTAAATTGAAAACCGATTTAATTTAACAAAATTCACTTATAATATATTGACTTGAAATAGTAGAATTTAAAAAAAAATGTGGTAAAATTTTTAAGTATCGCTAATTTATTTGTTGAAATTTCTGAATTTAATTTTTATTAATCAGCGATTATTATAGCGAATTCCATCGGTGTTACAAAGTAAAGCGTGTTTCGAATAATCAACGCATATTGTAATTTTAATCCGCAGGTTCCCTTACACTGAGTCCCGGAGGACGGAAATCGGACGACGTCAACGGGAGTGATGTCCTCGTCGACCTTGGCGTCTGAGAACTGAATCCCTATGTCTGTATTAAAGATAACAAGATTACTAACTAGCGGATTTTTTTTAAGAAAAGGAGTAATCCGGGAACATTGAGAAATTTCTATTTTAACAAAGCAAAACTTAAAAAAAATTTACTGAAAAAAGAAACTTGATCTAGTCGTTCTTCTTTTTAACCGCGTCCCCTATCTTTCCCTTTAAATTTCCCTTTCGCCCTGTTTCTGTTTGTTTAAAACGCGATATTTCTATGTTGATTTTATATCCTCAACAGCAACAGCAACAACAAACGATGTTGAATCACATACGAAGGCAGTTGAAAATTCCGCAGCTTTTTACAATGATTAGTTATCGAGCTTTTTGCGATTCTTTCCGGATTAGTCGCAAGTTGATTCGTTCACCAGGTTCCTGACAGCAAATTGGCAACTATCGGACTAGATTGTTGAAATAGTTGAATTGGTTTTTCCTCAAGTTCAACCTGGAACCCATATTGGAATGTCGCAGTGTTGACTCATTATATGAGAATTTGTAGAAGCATATCGCATGTGTGCACCGATGAAATTTTCTTACAGATTTTTATTTTTCAAAGTGGGAAGTAGTTTGACGTTTACAACAATATCTGTACATATTCTACGTGTTTTTTTTCCCCTATTTGTTTCCCCAAGTAATGCAGCTGCTATATTTAACCTTGTGTGTTCTCCATTATGATATATGCTTTATCATGGATTCCAGAACGATTGACATGAACAAGATATAGTACTGCTGCTCTATGCATGCGCCACATTCAACTTGAAATGTAAACGGTTGATTATTTGCCAGCGATATTCTTACCTTCTTAAAGCGAATGTCACTTTTATTCGAGTTTATAGCGTGTTGCTGTGTCGGAGAGTTTTCCTGTATGTATAGGGTTGAATGTTCAATACAGAAACCCATAGTGAAATCTCTCTTAAGCTGCTTTTGACTAATACCTCGAGTTGGTATGTTGTGATAGTGTAAATTTAGATAGAAGTTTAGAATGTAGTGTACGATTGGTTGGATAGTAACGTTTCTCTGAGGATAGTAATCACGTTTGAAGTAATCACATTCAAAAGTAACCGTTACTCACAAATCCGTGCGATTACTGAAACAAGTTAATCTTTTGCACCTTAAATAGGAATGATGAACATAGTTTGTTGGTTATCTACCGATTGGTTGAAAAACAACATTCTTAAGATGTAGTAATCACTTTAATGTAATCATATTCAGCTGTAACCATTAGCTTTAACACAGGATCTGTGACAAAGTAATACTGCAAAGTTAAATAGGAATGATGGGTATAATTATGTCAGTAATACTCGATTGGTTGGGGGAAAAAAGCCTCTCAGTATATAGTAATCAGTTTAAGTAATCACTTTCAAAAGTAACCGTTATATCCGAATCTACCTGATTACTGAAAGAACGACACGATCTTGTTGAACTTACGGGTACCGTCGGAATAGGGCATTAGTTCGATAACCAGATCTTCAGGTGGCGTTTCCAGTAGTAACGAATTACTTTCGTTAAAAAAAGTAATCGTATTCAGATTCGAGTAACCGTACTCATTAAAAGAGGGAGGAGGAGCCGAACTGGCCAACAATGCCGTTGACCGTTGGACGGTTGCTGCACTTGTTTCTCGCGTAGGTCGAATCACCTGCTTAACTTAAAATGGCCTTAATTAAAGAACGCGATATGATCAGCAGTACCATGAAGAAACTAATTATGCATCCCGGTTCCAGCACACACGTTAACATTGACGATACGGGTATTTTAAACGATGAGGTGAGGATTTTCAACACTGTTGTGTGGTTTGTTTACGTTTGTTCTCAGCACTTGTACGGCTTATCTGAAGGCTTATATGATGTAGGAATTTCGTTTTATTAGAACTCCCCTTATTACAGTTTTCTGCTTGGAAAGTTTTATATATATCTGGTTCAACTCGTCATATACATGACATTTTGACGCAGTCCTTTGTCTGACGTTTTAGTTGCGGAACATCCAGAGCATCATCAGGCTAACGAAAGAGAATGTCGAGGCCCTCAACGCCAGGTTTGCAGGATTCCGAAGGCCTCCGTCGATCTACCTGGCTGTAAGTTGACTCGTCTGCTCTAGGAAAGTCGAAACTGTAACGCGAAATCTGTACCAATCCACAGGAATACAATGAATCGACAAGCAAATTACACGACCTGAAAGCTCGGGAACAGGAACTTCTGGAGAGGCTGAGCAAATCGGTGTATCAACGACAAAACAAAGACGTTCAGGTGAAGCAGTGCAACACGGGCAGCAGGACCGTCCGACAGAACACGCGCGGTCAGGTTCACGGCCTGGGGCCGCCTCCAGCTCCGAGTAACAGGACGGATGACCCGCGCACGCTGCCGGCTCCGCCTCAGTCTCCACTCAGGGCGACCGTACGAGCTTACCTGCCGAACGAGCAGCGAACGATAGTACAAGTGAAACGCGGCCAAACGGTGAGGCAGGCGCTGTCGAAGGCCATGAAAATGCGACAGTTAGATCCCTCCATGTGCTCCGTCTATAAATGCACCCAACCCGAGGTACTTTTTAACCCAATTTGATTCCTATACAAATGGCATTTAGGTCCCTTTGTTAATCATTTGTTGAACAACAGGTTTTGATTCCGTGGGACGCAGACATATCAACTCTGGAAAGTGAAGAAATCCGTGTCAAAATTAATGCCGAGTTTCGAGTCACCACGAGCATATCACACAACTTTGTACGTCGCTAGCAATCTTGTTCTACTTAAATAGTTGTAACAATCTGAATGCGTTTGATATACGCATATAGGTGAGGAAGACCTTTTTCTCGCTAACGGACTGCACGGCGTGTCGTCGTTTCCTCTTTCAAGGGTTCTGCTGCCGGGTCTGCGACTATCGTTTCCACCCGAGGTGTGCCGCTGCCGTGCCGACGCTCTGCAATTCGCAGCGGGACCACGAAGAGAGCATATTTCGGTACGTGGGCGAGCACGCGTTTCGATTGGATCTTGCGTTTTACATATCGTCAATATATTCATTTTCATTATCTATTTGTATTCTCAACTTTACGGTTATTAATTTTTTTTAAATAGGTTTTTCCACCCTTCCAGTGATTACGCGGGTACTTTCGCCAAGAACCAAGGTTCGGTAGGACCGAACTATGGTTCGTTGTCAAGGAGGGCCATTTCGCGGAGGCAGAGGTCGTCGTCGGAACCGGACGTTTGTTTCAACTCGGCCTCGCAAGGTCTGTCGTCGGATGAATGGGACAGTTTCAGTCCCAACAGTGACTCAACTGCGGGTATTTGACTTGTTCTAGTTAATTCTAGCATTGTTGTCTGATTACTTCATTTTACTTTTTATTTGTCTTATTTTATTGTTATTTTATTTTTGAATTCTAATTTTTACGTTTTTGTAATATTTTTTATTAATGGTGGTGACCACATAGATTCAGCTTGAATTTTTTTATATTTTCGTATTATCTATTTATTAAATTAATAGCCTTATTATTTTATATCTTTTCATATTATAATTTCAATTTTCTCTAAATTATAATTTTTTTAATCTATTAAATATATTACACATTTTAGCATTCTGTATGCCTGCGCTCTATAGTCTATAATATTATTTTATGTACTTTCTCGCACGAAATATCAAACTTAATCGTGATTAACCTATCTGTAGTTTTATGGATCGAATCAAGGTTCAGATTAGCTTAAATTTAATTTTTAAAAAATATTATTTGTTTTTTGAGTTTATTTTCAAAATAAATGTTTGTTTTTTGCCGAAGCCGTCAACACTTTGGGAACGGTGGATATTGCGGGGAAAGGATTGTACAGCAGCAGCGCCCAGGTCAGCCCCACCAGCACGCTGAACCCGAGGCGACCGAGGGCGAGAAGCGCTGACGAGAGCAGCAAAAAAGTAAAAAGGAAGCGTCAATTCTCCATTCAATTAGTTATTTCTTTCTTTATTTATTTGCAGAATCATTCCCTTGATAGAGTAATTAAAGAATATTGAAATTGATCATTATATTGAAGGAAGGGTTAGATTCCAACATTTAGTTTCATTCTCTTTAATTTTGGCAGATTCGAGCTATTAGAGAATCTATCGAGGATTGGGAAATTCCAGCGGACAAGATATTAATCGGCCCCCGAATCGGCTCGGGATCCTTCGGGACGGTGTACCGCGGCCACTGGCACGGTCCCGTCGCCGTCAAGACGCTCAATGTCAAAGATCCTACCCCGGCCCAACTGCAGGCCTTTAAGAACGAAGTGGCCGTACTGCGCAAGACCAGGTTGGGCCTTTTAATTTAGTTGTAATCATGCTTTTATAACTAAATTAACTCTAACTAATTAATCTTATTTACGTTTATATTCATTAGTCGTTGTAAATAGCAATGGTGACGACGTTTAAATGTGTGAGAGATATTATTAATTTGGAAGTGATCCTAAAGTTTGACGATTTGACGTCGATAACTCAAAGATTCGATGTCTAGTTGATTTGAATCTTCAGATTATTGATAGATAGATAGATAGATAGTAGGTACGTAGTTAGGTAGATTGATGATAGATAGATGATAGATTGATAGACAAATAGATATATAGATTAGATAGATAAATTAGATAGGTAGATTAGTTAGATAGATGATAGGTAGATAGTTAGACAGATGATAGATAGGTGGGTAGATAGTTAGAGAGATAGATAGATAATAGATAGAAAGATGATAGATATATAGATAGGTAGATAGATAGATAGAGAAATAGACAGATAGACAGATAGGTAGGTAGACATTTAGATGTTAGTTAGATAGATGATTGATAGGTAGTTTAATTAAGTCAGCCATCATCTTAAACGTGTCGATCATTAAATTTTTAACCGTAATCAATGATGAGTGTTCTTCCCTTTGGTTTGACGCTTCAAATCCTAAATCGATTGGTCTTGTGGTAAATTTTGTTGGTAAACTTAATTAACTTTTAATTTTTTATAAATGATCCAGGCATGTAAATATTCTCCTGTTCATGGGCTGCGTGAGTAAACCGCAGCTGACCATCGTGACGCAGTGGTGCGAGGGATCGTCGCTGTACAAACACATCCACGTGCTGGAGACCAAGTTTGAGGTGCTGACGCTCATCGATGTGGCGCGTCAAACGGCCCAGGGCATGGAGTAAGCAGAATTTATCATAATTATAGTTGATCCGCGGTTTTAATATCATTCGTATCAACTGTTTGTCGAATACGTAGTTTATAATTACCTGAAGTTGGGTTATTGTCGTTTCGTTGTTGATTGTTAATGTTGTAAATGTTAAACCATTAATTTTTACTTTTAATTTAGTTTGTCTGCATTTGCAAATCTGAGTTTGAAATCAAAGTCTTTTTTTAAAAATTATATTAACTATTAAATAATATTGTTTAATTCATTCTAAATTGATTCTAAGTTATGTGGTATTTATCCGATTTTGTTGTTGCTGGTGAAATCAAAGTTACCTGCACGCCAAGAACATCATCCACCGAGATTTGAAGAGCAATAACATCTTTCTCCACGAAGACTTTACCGTCAAGATTGGCGATTTTGGCCTGGCCACGGTCAAAGCTCGCTGGTCCGGTTCTCAGCAGTTTCAGCAGCCGTCCGGTATTTTCTTTATAATTTTTTCCAACTTTAAATAACTGTATTTTTACATTAAATTATATTTTATCTTATTAAACTGATTTTGTAATTGTAATAACTATATTTCTAACCTGTGAGTGAATCAGTTTAATTGAAGAATGGGGAGTATTGATTTTGTCAGTGCGGTTTAATGTTTATGTGTTGTTGTTTTTTTGTATGCCGTGAAAAGGTTCAATCTTGTGGATGGCCCCCGAAGTAATCCGCATGAAGGACGAAAATCCCTACACTTTCCAGTCGGACGTCTACGCCTTTGGCATAGTCCTATTTGAGCTTTTCAGCGGTTCATTGCCATATGCTCACATCAACAACAAAGACCAGGTTTTATTTTCCCTCTTAATTTCCAATCAGACTTCCCCTTGGATTCGTCTACTGTATTTGTATTGAAATGTATTAATCCTGCAAAGAATTTTATTATTGTAAAAGTGTAGTTTTGAAACTCGTGTTAATTTTTACATTTAAGTTGATCTACATTAAAATGTTAAAAAAAATATTATTGAAGAAATTAAGCTTTTTAATTTTTTACGGGAAATAAAATTGGTGCAGTTAGTATTGATTTAACTAATTATTTCCTAATTTAGTATAATAGTTAAATAGTTTAATCATGGGAGTTCAGTTAGTGTATTACTGTCTTATTATCCCTGGCTAATAATATCGTTATTAATATTTAATTTTGACATTTCAAGCTGAAAATTAGTTTAAAAAGTATCTATATATTTAAATTTAGCGTAATTAACTGGATTTTCGAAGCTGAATGGAAATTATGGACATTACAGTGCCCAAAATGAAATCCTGCTGAAGTAATTAAGGTTTAGTGCCTACAGTAATTACATTGGTTTAATTCTCATCTTCTGTTAAATGCATACAACGTAATACTAACTAAACTATAATGTTATTATAATAATTATAAGTATTTTATCGTGTCATGAACATTCTTTAATTAAATTTCTTTAACTAATCATTGATACTGTCATTTATGTATTTAAAGAAAAAATTCCAGCTGATTTTTACCCGACGTTTTTTATTTTACAGATTCTATTCATGGTGGGCCGCGGCTACTTGCGTCCGGATCTGAACTGCTTACGCTCCGACACGCCCAAGGCACTGCGGCGTCTGCTCGAGGACTGCATTAGCACGACGCGAGAGCAGCGACCCTTGTTCCATCCCATCATCCTCAGGCTGGAGAGTCTGCTGCGATCCTTGCCCAAGATTCACCGGTCCACCTCGGATCCCACGCTGAGTCGCAGTCATTTCCAGTCGGAGGACCTCTACTTTGGGTGTGCTTTCCCCAACACGCCCATGAATGCACCGTTCGGCGCCTTCCCGCTCTTCCACACGGGGGGTATCATCTAACCTCTAGTTTAAAAGTCTAAAAACGAGGAAACGATTGAAACGTGAAAACTGTAAAAACTTAAAAAACAAAACAAAAAACAATAGGGATAACAGATCAGCGCGATCCTGCTATTTCAGCGATCGCCGTTGTGTGAAATTCCACTTTTTTTTCTGTATTGAAGAGGCACGGGATTTCTGTCGTTATAATAAAAAGGCGGGAGATTCAAATTTATTGTGTTTTTGGGGATCGTCGGGGAACATTAAGGTTGCATTGGTACACCTGCCCCAGTCTTTCGGTATAGAACCTGTTTTTATTTTTTATTTTTTTTTAAATCCCCCCTCTGATGTGTTGCTCGGTTAGGCTTTCAAACTGTTTACCCTTTTACCCGTTTTTTTTTAAAAAAGGTTTTGATTAATTATAAAATTTTACTTATTCATTTCCTGTAGGTTATTCGTCGACGGACTTTTTTTTACAGCGGGACTGAATGGGGGGTGAGAGAGGGTAAATTGAAGTGCCAAGGTGGGTTTTAATTGTTTTTATTTTAAAAAAACTGGATTTGATTTTGCGAAGTTATTCAGTGATTTTTTTTAATTAAATTTTCCCCCTCTACTTTACTGTGCGGAATAAACGTATCATTATTTGACAATGATTTACCTCAAAAGAATGGTGTTTAATTTTTTAAATATTAATTTTAATTTTAATTCAAGGATTCATTCATTATTTTAATGTTATGAATTGTAATAAAATAGTAGTATTTAGTTATGATTAGGTAAATTAAGAATATGAGTAGTTTAATAGACTTGATGGCAGTTAAGTTAGATTATTTAAAACTCGGGTAGGAAGAAATTGAGTCATTGGGACCTGTAATATAGCGTTATACACTCAACAGACCCAAGATCCAAGTCAGTAAGTCTTGGTGGTATCATTGGTAATCAAAACATGCAGAAGATGCCGAATTGATTGATATATGACTCGATACGATACATCACAAGATGTAAACAACTTGTATGACTCAAATGACTTAATAGGATCGTTTATTGAATCACCGATCCGTGAAACTCAGTCGAATCATTTTAACTCTGACTGAAATCCGCCAAGATGATATACAATTAACTCTTGTGTGTATACAAGGTAAATGAAGCAATTGAAGAGTTAATTGTTTTCCAGTCGTGCGCATCAGTAGGTAGCGGTTTAACTGTTGCCTCCGTGCCAAGGCCGGACCACCCGTCTGTTGCGGTAAGAGCGGCCCGCCCGTCGAGTTGTTGGTGAAAAGCGCAGATTTATTTTGCTTAATTACCCCGACCATGGGGAATCTCGCGTACCGTCTACAAAGTGATAACTTACCGCGTCAAACCGGCCGCCACCGGTGGAAATCGAGCCTCAAAGGTAATTCCCTCGAAAGGTAAGCGCGCTTTCGAGAGTCACTGACCATCGTAATCGGTTGCAAATATCACGCGGAATATTGAGATTAAACTTAATTACAGATGTATGATTTCTGTGTAACGGAACGTGCAAGTTTTACTTAAATTGTAGTAGACAATTTTTCCTGAAGAAAACGGACTTGTTACGTGTTTTATGAACGTTTGATGCAAGTTTGATACAATGTTGATACAAGTTTGGTACAAACGTTGATGCAAGTTTGATACAAGTTTTATGCAAGTTCGATAAAGGTTTGATACAAGTTGGATGCAAGTTTGATACAACGTTGATGCAAGTTTGTTACAAGTTTGACATAAGAATGGTACAAGTTTTATGCAAGTTTGATACAGGTTTCATACAACGTTGATGCAAGTTTAATGCAAGTTTGTTACAAGTTTGATACAACTTAGATGCAAGTTCAGTGCAAGTTTGATACAAGTTTGATACAAGAATGATGCAAGTTCATGGCAAGTTTGTATACGGACGTCTCGAAGTTCCCAATTCTACTGTTTGATTGCCAAACAGTTAATTTCTCGAGCTTCTAACGATTGTATTATCTATTTAAATTATTCATATTTATGATCATATTTTAACTTAATCTATATTATCGAATGTTTTCCAGCCGACAAGTTTGAATTTTTATAGTTTTTAAATTATTGTACTTCTTTAAAAAAATTATTGGTATTGTAATTTCGATGTCTGTACCATTGAATGTTATTTTCTATTTGTTAATTTCATTATTTAATTTGGGTTTCATTACCTCTCAAAAACATGTTCTCATGTTATCAGATTCAAGTCAAATGACTTGTTTAGTGCGTACCGTTGTTTACAATCTCACCGTGACCCTTTCCATTCATTCATCCTCAGGGCACATGTATCATTCAAAATTACATTAAAATTAACTGGGATTGTTGAATTTAAAGGAACCAGGGATTGTAAATCCTAGTATGAATATTATATTTTTTTGGTAAAAATACTAATTTTGTATTACGAGAGAGCCATGTTTAATAACACTAGTGCTAAATTATAGTATTACTAGTACTGTGATTATAGAAATTAATGCTAATTTATTATCATTGTTGATTGTATGCGAGTCTCCCTTAATGTGTTATCATATAATTGAATTATACGATGTTATTATACTGGTCAGTGATATATTGAGCAAGTTATATTTAACTTTAAGTAGCAAATCGTTAAATGGATGTCGAGTTGAAAAATTAGCCCTGAGGAAAGGGCTGCATAGCCGCAGGGCAAATTCCAAGCCAGGGACGTTTGCTTCGTTCTAAAAACGAACTTATATGATAAAACATATACAAATTTAAAGATAATTGTGTTAAAAATTTAGGAAATACAGTAAGTTTTTTACGAAATTCTAGGATCTTAGCTCGGCTTCAAGGATTTACGGTATATTTTTAAAAAAAAGTAGAGAATGAAGTGTTGAAAGCGTTCAGCTACAGTTCTCAGGTCAAAGTTGGAGTGGCGCAATGAAGCGGTAAATGATGCGTGAAGTTTGTTTGCGTGTAGCAGTTTGACTGTTGCCTCTTTGTGGGGCGCCTATTTTCGTTTCGCCTTTCACCTTTGGCTGGCAAGCAGAGAGAAAATTTATTTGAAATTTCTGCTGCCAACGCGAGACCTCGTATTCATCAAATAACTTCTTGTCTCTTGTTTATTTTTAGTGGAGCAAAAATTTAACTTTTTTTATTAAAGAAAAAAAGCGATTTTTTCCCTCCTGGCGCTTCACTGTCAAGCCAGACAGGACGGCCATTTTTGTATGGATAACAGGAGCTGTTTTTATTAGCGTTCGTTATAAATAAAAAGTAGCTAATTAGTTAGTGTATATCATTATATATTAGTCAATACAAGTCCAATTACGACGGAATTTCAGAGATTCGACTGAGATGGAAGCGTCGTCTGCTGCTGGGAGGCGCGCGTACAGCGTTGCCAGTTTGCGCTATACTCTTCGCAGTCGAGTTAAAAATTGAAATGAATGAACAAAATACGCAAACTTTATATCGTTCGGATGAGCACAGCGATCTGCATTCAACTTTGATGTTCTCAGGCAGATTTCTGTGGTTATTGACCGAAGAGATCGAGTTTCTGCTTAGATAACATCTGTGTTGCGCTCTTTTTGGCTACAGTCGTTCGATTGCGTATCAGAAACCGATGCTGTTGGATGCATTTTAGATTCAGTCGATTAACGGGCCCTGGCGTCTTTTAGCTTGTCGAGTTGCATCCGATTCTGGTTGTGAGAGGAGAAAAGAGAGGGAATATTTTTGCTCAGATTGAATCTGATTTGTGTTACGTTGGTTAAATTTGCATGTCGGGCGCACTGCTGAAGAGGCACATGAATAATGAAAAAGGTCAGAGTGGGTATGAAGACTGTCATTTGAAGAGGGAAATGAAAGCCGAAGCAGGTGGCTTTATTTCGCACACTGGCTAATTATTCATCAAGTCAGATTTATGCCTTTCTCCGCTGTGTATGAAGAAATGCGGCCGTTGTAAAGTGCATAGTCACGCCCGAGTTTCGGGCAGTGTAGAGGCGCGGTTATTCGTTATTTCTTATCTTGGCGTGTTTATTACTTGTTTACTGAATGTTATATTGGTTAAGATAGTTCATAACATTACTAATGTTATGGTTATAGTTATTAGACTAATAGCTGATGAAGTTGATTAACTTCTAGCCGTTCATTCGCCTATTCGATATGTGGTGAATTGCTTATGCTGCAGTGCGATTCCTTAGTCATTCTTTTATATTCATATTTTTATTGTTATGCGAAAGGAGGTGGTGGACGGCTTGTGAAAACAACCCATTCACCGTCCTGTCCGTCTGCATTTATAATGAAAATAAACACGTGAAAATAACCCTCGGCAGATGGGGAAAAAATGGAGTCAGCTTATGCAAGTCCGGTGTGATTAACTCGAATTCGTTTAGTTTAAATTTTAATTGAAGTACGCTAAATAAGGCAGTGGAGAAAGCAAGAATGACTCTCGGGTGGCACTCAATTTGAGTCGCTGAGAATCTGATTCTTGGGGATTCTTTGACATAGAGTGGCTACATAAGTGAACGGCCCGGTCATCAGCGAGAAAGAGTGCCAATGAAACAGCTAATGGAGGCCCGCTAATTGGTCGCATCATTAGCAGCTTGATCAGATAGCCACACACACACACACACTCACTTACACACACACACACACGTAAAAGGATCGATACAGTCCCAAAGTAGCCGTTTCGTCTTGCACACCACAGACATGGCCAACAGAATTAGAAGAACTCGTATAAAGAAAACTCTTTTAGTAACCGAGTACTACAAGATATTGATTACTAGAGAGAATCGATTACTAAGGGAGCAAACGATTCCTTGTAACTTTTAGTAACCGGATAACTTATGATTACTCATTAAAGAAACGATTACTTTTTCAGTAATTATAAAAGTAACCTGATAACTGATTACTCACTTCTCAGTGAATCGATTACTATAAGAGAGAGCGATGATTATACTTGTAATATTAATGGATAACTGATTCGTCGTTGAAGAACGGTTACTTTTCTAATGAAATCGATTACTGAGATAAAAATACGATTACTTCTGATTGAAGTAACCGGATAATTGATCACTCAGTAAGAAACGGGTACTCCTAATGAATCGATTACTAAGATATAAGTTATAACTACAATCACTTGTAAATTTTAGGAACCAGCTAAGTGATTACTTTTCAAAGTAACGGTTACTTCTTTGAAATGAATCGACTCCTAAGAGAGAAAAATGATTACTCTTAAGTCAAATAACTGGATAACTGATTACTCTTTAACTATAACGGTTACTCCTAACCAATCGATTACTAAGACAGAGAAACAACTACGCGCATAACTTTAATAACCGGGTAACGGATTAATAACTGTAGAAACGGTTACTTTTTCCAAAAATTCGACTGAATTAAACTTTGAACTGAAACTTCAGGTATTTATATGGCGATAAGGTTATTTCTTTAATGAAAATTAAGTTAATTGATGTATAAGTTAATCATAAGATATCTTAAGGATTCAACTTGCATCTAATTGTTTTTAAGGATCAGTTTAACGCGGAACTCCGGAAACTCTTCATTTTGTAGTTAATTATGGTGAGCTGAAATAGATGAGATGAAGGCAAAACTTTTGGTTTGGCAAAAGTTTGGATCGGTGCATGTCGGCGCCGGAACTGAAAACCTTCAAATTTCACGTTTCCCCAGTTCGTAACGTAGAATACGAACTTCATTAAGCGGAAACCTCATTATTCTTGAGTTTAGTTTTATAAACATATTGTAAATTAAAACTTAAGAAATGTTCTTTTAAAAACAAACCATCAGAAGAAAGTTAACCCCTGCAAATTCATCAGTTTTTATGTTGTCAATTCAACGAGTCGAAAAACACACTTATTGTTGTTATGAGACATAATTATACGTCAATTATTTTGAAGCTGTACGTAGTTCCGAATTCGACCGCTAGATGGCGTTGCGCACCAGTGTCTGCCTCCCTGATTGGCACAAAGCCGCGGCACGAGAAGACCGTCAGTCGTCGTCTGTTTTGCGGTGCGAGAACAACGCGAGTACATTCGTTCGTCGGTCGAACTGGTTACGGGTCGAGACGACAAAAACAATCGACGGCGTGTGCTTTTTCATTCTAAAAAACATCCATCGTGCACATCTGGTTTTCAGTACTGTTTACCAGTTGAACGCCGTGCATTTTTGCCAATCTGAACGTTCTGAAAGCAAGGGGGGGACTGGTTTTTGACGCGGACCTGTTTTCCAAGTGAAGGCGAATTACTGGTTCAGGTAAAAATGCGTCTTTTTTATCTCCTCGTTCATTTTTGTTTAAAGAAAACATTTCTTCCACGTTGTTCGTATGAGCAGAGTGACAGTCGAAAGTTTCGCACTGAACGGCTTGCCCGCAGAAGAAAATAAAAAAACACAGAAATGAAAATCGAATTTTTTCCCTGCGGCTATTACGATTCCCCGTGTTTCTCTTTTGTTGAAGTTGATTGAGTAGAACGCTCCCGGTGAAATATTTTTGTTGGCTTTTTGTAAATTTTTATTTACCACCCCTTTGCGCTCTTTTTCTCGGGCACTTTTGTGTTTACCATTTGCGAGACAAGGAACGAGAATGGGGAATTAACGTAACCACGTAAGAAATTAATTAGATTAGTTGGCGGTCGGTTAAACAAAAATGGTGTGAAGTTTAATTTGTGGGAGACATTGAATTATCGACCTGTCGAACTATCTGTATAAGCGATCTCGATGTCCGTCTATCTGTCTATAACTTGATGTATTTCATTATCTATCTATTTATCTATGTATCCATCAATGTATCTATCTATCTGTATCTCTATCTGTATATCTATCTATCTATCTATCCATCTATCTATCCATCTATCTATCTATCCATCTATCTATCTGTCTCTCTATCCGTATATCTATCTATCCATCTATCTATCTGTATATCTGTCTGTCTCTCAATTTGTCTATGTATCTATCTAACTCTATATGTCTGTCTTGTCTGTCTATCCATGTGTCTATATATCTATCTACCTATCTATCTATCTATCTATCTATCTATCTATCTATCTATCTATCTATATGTATCATTCTATCTATTAATCTATCTTTCTTTATATCCGTTTATCTATATGTCTGTCTATCCATCTGTCTTATTATCTGTCTGTCTATCTCTCAATCTGTCTATATAGGTTATCAATGATATGTCTATCTATCTATCTATCTATCTGTATGTAGCAATCGTCGACCTATCTATTTACCTACCTGTCCGTCTGTCTATCTATCCATCTATCTTTCTATAAATCCGTCTATCTATCTATCTATCTTATTTATTTATCTATCTATCGTGTATTTGTTGGAACGCCATTTTTATTATAAATGGTGCAACTGAGGCTAACGGCTGCAGAGTCGAGAACTTGTTGCCCTTGTTTTATTGATTATCTGTTTATAAGGCATTAACTGGCGTGCACCTATATGCGCTCTACTGCTATAATGACGACATTGCCAATTAAAAGTTGCTATTATTGTAACTGTTGACGGGTTCTCAGTAATGGCGATTTTGTGTAAGTTCGAAGGTATTCTAATTTAATTGTAATTGGGATATATTACCTATCAATCAATATATCCATCTATCTATCTGTCCATCTGTCCGCCTATCTATCTATCTATCCATCCGCCTATCCATCTATCCATTTACCTGTCTATCTACCCGTCTGCCTACCAATTCTGGCGTAACTGTGCAAATTTTGCCGTCGTTCTTGATATTTTTTTAAGTACTTGAATTCGGCTTAAATAGCTAAGATTACGACGTACTGAACATGGTGCTTAATTTCAGTTTCTACTGTTATACACAGATGAAATCCCCTTTTTTTTTTAAAAAAAAAAGGCGTCCAATTAGGTTTAATTCAATACGCATTCCAGTTTAAAGTTACTTTTTGCGTAGGGCCATTTGGCACTACTTGCGAGGTTTCTTGATTCTCCGCTGACCCTGTTCAGTGCAAGTCAAGCATTGTTTTGTAGCTAAGCCGTTTAGTGGCCTGCCTAAGGTTTCCACCGGCCACCGAGCCAAACAATAAGCACCGAATAGCAGGAAACAAAAAAACTAACACAAAGAAAGAAAGAAGAAACAAAAGAGGAAGAACGAATGAACGGAGGTAAAAGAAGAAAGAGACAGAAAAAAACACACACACACGACGAAAATGGTTGAAAATTGCCTTAGTACCACTTAGCCAAATAACGTGAAGCTGCCAATATTGTAAGGAAATGTCTTAAGCCACTTTGTGTCACTTAGCACTTAATTGGATTACACGCTAACATGAGACACACACACACACACACACACACACGCCCTCTCCGGTCGCTCGTTTTCAAATGCCAACGCTGAAATGTTTCCAGTTCCGTTCTTGAACTTTAACTTGATTCAGTTGTCGTTATCTTGATTAGAATTGGCAGTTTTAATTGGTTTCCCGAATGAAGGGCTAGGATAATTGATTGCAACATTAACTAGCTGTTCTAATATTGACTCGCAAATAGTTAATTAGTTAATGGTTGATGAACAAGTCTAATTGTTGCCATTGAATCGGTATTTTATTGACAATTTAGTTCAACTGAATCTCACTCCCAAGATATAGTAAGATGTATGAAGCATGCAATTCAGAAGGCGGTTTAAACCAAGTTGCTTTTAAGGTGTTTTGGCGAGCTTGGCGTTATCGTTCATACTACTATTCCTTTGACATTTTATGACATGATATTGTCAGATAATTGTCATTTGGATCGGAATTTTTTGTCCAATGGATTTTGACTGAATTTCACTCCCCAGATATCGTAAGATGTGCGAAGCACATAATTCAGATGACGGTACACTGAAGTACTATTCCGTAATGTCAATTAGAAACGGAAAAATATTAAAAACCAAGGTGCTCAACACTTCGTCGACATATCATGACACGATATTGTCAGATAATTGTCATTTGAATCGGAATTTTTTGTCCAATAAATTTCGACTGAGTTTCACTCCAAGATATAGTAAGACGTATGAAGCATCTGAATTCAGTTCAGTAAAGCAACTGGAAAGTATTCAACCAAGTTGCTGGAGATCTGTAACGTCAACGTGTTTTTGGCGAGCTTGACGTCACATTGCAAACGGTAGTTCGCTGGAGCGTGGAAAACCCTTAGCTGATGTAATTTACCTCCCCCAAGGGGGTAGGCAACCTGCTAAAAAGCACCCCGTCACGACGCTGATGGATTCCCTCCACCACCGGTTGGCTTCTTAGGGAGGAGGTCGACAGCAGGAAGGCGGCTAGAAAGTTGGTTTACGGTTAGATGGACTCGTTCAGAGTCGTTTAGGGGGTTTAAATGAGTCAGTGAAAGTCATTTGACGCCATTTTGAACCGTCGTTTGAAGTTGACGAGACTCAATCTGGGAGTCATTTTGAGTCATGAGTCAGCGTTTCATTCATAATGTTTCACTGAGAGTCACTTTTGGCGCCGTTTTGAGTCGTCGTTTGAAGTAGATGAGATTCAATCTTAAGTTATTGAGAGTGATTTTGAGTCATTCGAAATGGTTTGAGAGCATGTAAGTATGTTGAGTCGTTTGGACACGAGCGATTCGGTGGGTTTGGGTTGGAGAATGAGATTCTAAGTGTTTCAGTGAGAGTCATTTGACGCCATTTTGAATCAGGTTTAGTCAGTGAGGGCCATTTTAAATTTTTGGTAATTATTTGGGGGGAACTTTAACGTGAGTTGGAATTATAAAGATTCATACAAGATTCACATGAGACATGAGAGTCATACTCATGCAAGAATCACGGGGAATCTGGTAGTCCTAAATGCCCTACAGGCTATTCTGTTTTGGATAAAAGTTAAAGGCTAATTTTGCGGTGAATCATTCAAGAACTTGAGAATCTCTGAGAGTCATTGATGACTCATTTAAGTTTCTTCGCAGTTAAGTAAAATCCTCAAGATTCATGTAAGAAAAATTAAAACTCAAATTAAAAAAAATCGCTCAGATTCATTCGGTCACAGAATGAATCATTGAGTCATTATTCAAATCATGAGTCAAGAATCACGAAGAATTGAGTCATTTGCCAGTCATGATTGAGTCATTTTGTGAATCTTGTACGAAAACCGTAGACTGACTAAAAGAATCACGGATAATTAAGTCATTTGCCAATAGTGATTGAGTCATTCTCTGAATCGTGTACTAAAAACCGTATAGATTATGCAAAAAGAGTCAAGGAGAATTGAGTCCTTGTCAATCGTGATTGATGCGACTCTTGTACTAAAAACCGTAGATTACACAAAAAGAATCACGGACAAGCGAGTTATTTGCGCAGTCATGATTGAGTCATTCTGTGAATCTTCTACTAAAAACCGTAGATTTTGGGGAAAAAAATCACGGAAAATTGAGTCATTCGTGAGTTGTGCGCATCTGAAGACGTCAAATTAGATCTTGAATCCTGGAGACTCAAAGTTTCCTAATCCTTGCTTTAGTCGGCAGCGACGAGGATTTGTAAGTCATTCTCTCGGCAGACAGTGTGTTGGCCGGGTGCAGCAAACCGTGTGTGTATTTGCTCACGTGCGTGTAATACATGTGTGAATCTCTGACATCTGCCTGATTCTCAAAAGATTCCCATGACCGATTCGAGAGAAGCATATAGGGCCCGAGTGAAACATCGACTGGTTTAGTATTCTATATATAAAGTTGCTGTGAGTCATTGAGTCGTTCAAATTTGTTTTGAGTCATTGATTTTTAAGTAGAATCTTGAATATTGATGTTAAATTATTGAAGTAGTTGAGTCAAGTTGATTGCAAACCAACAAATTCACCAGAAAATATTGAGTCAGCGTGAGTCAGACTTGAACGGAAGAATCACGAGTGAATCTTTGTGAGAATCCTAGGAAACTCGGGGCCAAAGTAGAAGGCCGACTGGAAAGCAGGAATTTCAAGAATCACAATAGAATCATATAGGAATCCCGGAAACAGTAAAAGATTTCAAACCAAGAATTCAAATTAAGAATTACGTGATTCTTGTCAACGAAAACCAATATTCTCATTTGGCTGTTAACTTGCTGCTCGTTATAGAATCAAACAACTCAAGGAAGGAATCAAACTCAAGAATCGTTTGAGAATCTTATAAACTATAGGAACCCATAGTAACCTTATAAACAAGCCGTCGATTCGCGTGTAAATCATTCAAAGAATCATTCAAGATTCACGTGCACAAGTCACGCTACGTAAGACGCAAACACAGCAAAGGTCTCTTAACTTCCAAGAGTCATTTAAAACCCAATTCAAGAATCATTCAAGAATCCTAGCCTATACAAACCCATAACAACCTTAAACAANTGAGTCATTCTGTGAATCTTCTACTAAAAACCGTAGATTTTGGGGAAAAAAATAACGGAAAATTGAGTCATTCGTGAGTTGTGCGCATCTGAAGACGTCAAATTAGATCTTGAATCCTGGAGACTCAAAGTTTCCTAATCCTTGCTTTAGTCGGCAGCGACGAGGATTTGTAAGTCATTCTCTCGGCAGACAGTGTGTTGGCCGGGTGCAGCAAACCGTGTGTGTATTTGCTCACGTGCGTGTAATACATGTGTGAATCTCTGACATCTGCCTGATTCTCAAAAGATTCCCATGACCGATTCGAGAGAAGCATAGGGCCCGAGTGAAACATCGACTGGTTTAGTATTCTATATATAAAGTTGCTGTGAGTCATTGAGTCGTTCAAATTTGTTTTGAGTCATTGATTTTTAAGTATAATCTTAAATTATTGATGTTAAATTATTGGAGTAGTTGAGTCAAGTTGATTGCAAACCAACAAGTTCACCAGAAAATATTGAGTCAGCGTGAGTCAGACCTGAACGGAAAGAATCACGAGTGAATCTTTGCGAGAAGAGACCTTAAACAAGCCCGTCGATTCATCCGTGAATCATTCAAGAATCCTAGACTGTGCAAAGCCTTAATACATCTTAAACGAGGCGTCAATTCGTCTAGATCAAGAATCATTCAAGATTCATAACTAAATCACCAGTCACGGTTTGTATGACACTGATACCACAAGGTTCTCCAACTCCCGAGAGTCATGTACAATTGAAGTCAGGAATCATTTAAGAATCCTAGACTATACAAAACCATAGCAACCTTAAACAAGCTGTCGGATCCTGTGAGGTCAAGAATCATTCAAGATTCATAACTATAATTCACCAGTCACGGTTTGTCTGACACTGACACAACATGGTTCTCCAACTCCCGAGAGTCACATATACAATTCGAATGGGAACAACACACGATTCATTGAAGAATCATGGGATTCTTAATTCATACACTGACATGTTATTCACATACCGCAGCTGGTAAGGCACGCACCTAGCGCACTAGGATATGGCGGGAACGAGAGAGAGAGAGAGAGGGAGAGAGAGAGAAAGAGAAGGGAGGGGGGCGAAAATGTTCAAGTCGTGCCTGGTTGGGTATTGATCCATATGGTCTCCCTGCTTGTGTGTGCCACACTATGTAGTAAGGATTTGGAGGTACGAGATGTGTATGTGCGTACAACTATCGCTATGCTTATTGATACACACATACACACACTTTTGAGAGACTCTGCAATTCTCCCGGGCTTGGGGTTGTCGTTCTTACGAACCGATGATCTAATTCGTGTATTTGACTGATAATGTGCAAGGGCGAAGTTTGGTGACATTTTTGTGGTTAAGGTATAGGCTTTTTTGTGGCTATAAACCTGTTTGCCGTCTGCTTTAGGGTTGGGTGGTAGGGCGAATGTGGAACAAAGGGCGAGTTTTGCATTTTGTGCTGAAGTTTAGAGCATTTTTGGTGCTTACAAACCTGTTTGTCAAAATTTGGGATTGCGTGTTAGGGCGAGATTGAAAAGAAAGGGCGAGCTGTTGAGTTTTAGGGCGAGATTTTCAACGTGCGGTAAGAGTATCTTACTTGCGTTTAGAAGTCTGTTTGCCGTCACTTGGAGTTGTACGCTGGGGCGAGTTTGGAACAAAGGGGGAGTTTGCATTTTGTGGTGAAGGCAGCTTTTTTGGTGGTTACAGATCTGTTTACCGTCATTTCATCTAGAGTTGTACAGTAGGGCGGGTTTGTAACAAAGGGCGACGTGTCGTTTACTCGGGCAATCTCTATTTATTAGGGCGAGTTTTTTCAATCTGTGGCGAAATTATCTTATCTTGTGCTAAGACCCAATAACACCCATACAGAGCTGCATGCAAGGGCGACTTCGAAACAAAGGGCGAGTGGTTGACTTTTGGGTCGAGTTCATTTTTTGTGGTGGCGAGTTCAGTTACCAGCATTAGTGCAAGTAACCTGAACACAGTCGTACAAAAAGGGCGAGTTTCACCGTTCGATTGACAGGGCGGCTTTCTCGTACAGGGGCGAGATACGGTCCATAAACTCATTCGTTACAAATTGATTCGAAACAACAAAAAATCCCCTTAGCGAAGAAAGAAGCAGGATCCGGCACCAGCGTTCCTGTTACGATGACGCCTTCCGTCAAACCGGGAAGAGGTTGTCATGCCGGAAGAAAAGAGGAAGACTTAAAGTTAATTGAATTAACTTTAATTTCCTTCTGTTTCTACCCTTGTTAATGATGAAACCAGGAGTAAAAGAGAAAAATATGAAAGAATAATACATTACAATTACATTTTAATTAGCACTTCTAGATTGGTATTTCACGAATAAAAGACTGGGATACTCGATATTGAAATCTAACTGAATTCACTTAAATCAATTCAACTGAATAATCAATTGAATGTGATTATTAAGTAGATTATTCGTTATGTCATTGTTTAAATTAATATGTGTTTTATATGAACTGTAATTATAGAAATTCTCCAAATATACTTCAGGTCGATACATTGTAATGTGTGATTTATTTATATGTGTTCGATATCATGTGTAATAATCAAGCAACGGAGTCTCTGCACTTTAACAGTATGATTGAAATCAAAGTTGGGTATTATGCAACATATTGTTGGCATAATCTAAATGTGTAATTTAATTTCAATATCTGTTTTTTTCCCTGTCGTTGAAATAGCCTGTTACGGGATTACTGTCGACAGCGAACATCGGCCGGACAAATCGACGACATATTGGAAACGGTAGTTCGGAGAACGACCGATTTTTATTTGAGAGTCGGCCATTGTTGCGGCCGATTGGGGCGGAAGTCGGAGAGGGAATCTCGCTGGCAGTCATGGCTTTGTTGGGACGCAATTTACCTGGCCCGTTGATGACGGCCTGTCTCCTTTGTCTTCTCGTCAGTGTTACGCCAGCGGCCGGTAAGTTTCTTTCGCCACATTAAACCGCCCTGCAATTAGCTTCCTCTCAATGTTTCGTTCCTAGTGCAAATTCAGAGATTTGATCAGTGTTTAAGTCGATGATTAAGTTAATTAGGATTGTAATTGACCGTTTTCGTTAATCAGAATGTTTTGTTCGAAGTGTGCGCTTATAGGTTTGATCTGTTTTAAAGTTATAGTTAAAGTAATTAGGACTTAAATTAGCTATTGAATGATGATGTCGGTTTGTGGAATGTGGAATTTAGTGGAATGAAGTGGAACCGAGTAAATCAAACTGTAATGTATCGACATCGTTGGTATTAATCACCTTGAATATACAAGATGACATCAATGATTCACCCAGCAATTCCGCCTGTCATAACGGGGTTGATTAAAGTTTTGTGGAACTCGGTGGAATTGAGTGGAACCCAGTGGAAGTGAGTAAATTGGACTGTAATGTATCAACACCGTTAAGCACTGTATTCATCACTTGCGAATATACAAGGTGACAGCGGTGAAGAACTAAGAATTTCCGCTTGTCATACGAGGGTTTTATTCGAGTTTGTTGGAACTAAGTGGAACTCGGTGGAACTGACTGGAACCAAGTGGAACCGAGTAAATCAGACTATAACGTAATCAACATCGTTAAGCACTATATTAATCACTTGCGAATATACGAGATGACAGCGATGAATAACTAAGCAATTCCGCTTGTCGTAACGGGGTTTATTAGAGAAATGTACCGAGACCTATTAAGAGGGTATTTTTTTATACGATTCCCTCGCGTTATGGGTAATTAATCGATTATACCATTATCGATTAAAGCGGTTATGTTCTCTTTTTTCTCCTCCTCTTTTTTCCCCATTCTTTTTTTTGTATTATTATTCGCCCTGTGCTGTGCGCATTCTTTTCTTTATGACCTTAGCGTCGTAATGCGTGCACATGACCACAATGGACGAGAAATCAGTCATTGTTTTTGCCCCCCTTTTTCTCGGTTTTCCTTTTTTTATTTCCGTTTTTGCGGCTTTTTTAAAACAAACTATTCCTTACAGTACTTCATTTTTTTAAATTTTCTGTTTTTTCCGGTTTTTAAATTGTTTTCATTGCTATTGTCCCAGTTGCGACCTCTTTTTTTTCGCCCTTTCAGCTATTGGCTTCTCTTGTACACGATAGGGCGACCTTGAGCGGAACTTGGGCGACTCTGTGTAAGTGGTCTTCGTTTGACCCACACACGGACAACGGAAGTGTTAAAAATACATTTTTGAAGAGAAAAGTTGGTAGGGCGAGACTGTTTGCAAAAGGGCGAGGTTGGACTACTAGGGCGAGCTGTGATTGGGAGAGCAAAATTTTCATTTTGTGACAAAAATACCCTGCGGTTGAAGATCTATTTACCGCCGTCCAGAGTGCCANAGTTTTCCTTTTTGTATTTCTGTTTTTTTGTGGCTTTTTTTACACACTATTCCTTTACATTATATTTCATTATTTTTAAATTCCCTGTTTTTTTTAAATTGTTTTTATTGCTATTGTCCCAGTTGCGACCTCTCTGTTTTTCGCCCTTTCAGCTATTGACTTCTCTTGTACACGATAGGGCGACCTTGAGCGGAATTTGGGCGACTCTGTGTAAGTGGTCTTCGTTTGACCCACACACGGACAATGAAAATGTTAAAAGTACATTCTTTAAACAAAAGTTGAAAGGGCGAGACTGTTTGCAAAAGGGCGAGGTTGGATTACTAGGGCGAGCTGTTATCGGGAGGGCAAAATTTTCATTTTGTGACGAAAATACCCTGCGGTTGAAGATCTATTTGCCGCCGTCCAGAGTGCCAGATGGGCGAGTTTGAAACACAGGTCGAAATTTGACTAGTAGGGCGAGCTCTGGTGGTTAGGGCGAATTTTCCATTTTGAGGCAGGGGTGTCTTATTCTTTTGATGAAATGTTTTATTTGATATCGTGCAGAGTGCGAATAGGGCGACTTTGAAGCAAAAGGCGAAGTTAAATGACTAGGGCGAGATTTGACTGTAGGGCGAGTCTTAAGTTGTGGGGCGAAAATATCTTATTTTGCCTTGGAAGAACTAATTACCATAATGTGTAGGATGCACAAATGTATGGCGAGTTTGACATAAAGGGCGAGCTGTTTACTATTGGGGCGAGTTCATTCCGTTATATGAGGCGAGCTTAAGCTCTAAAGTTCGTAACCTCAAGAAATGTATTTTTTTTTCAAGGGCGAGTTTCTCCTACAGGGCGAGGTTGACTCATAGGGCGACTCTAAGCATTTCATTGGGGATATAAGACTATACTTGTCATCCAAATATTATTATAACACAATGAATTCTATTGATCTATAGGGCAATAATAATTAAAAAAATACTTAAATGTTATCATAGCCGTGTCGGGTCGCTGTCCGTTCAATCAAATAGCTGTATATCAAAACGTAATAACACATTCTCGCGGAAACGTCACGTGTAAACTAATACGACATTCATCATTTAATTTTGATGCGGCCAATCCCCTTTATTGAAAAAGTAAGAAAGAGAAAAGAGTGGTTTTGGTTGGTAAGTTAGGGACTCGCCCCCCCCCCTCCCTCCTCAGGGTTAACTTGAAATGAAAAAGAATGGGGCGAGCGCATGAAACGAGCCAGAGCGAAGCGAAGTAGCTCGATCGACGAAGAAGTTTGCGTGATTCTCGTGACACGCCTACCTCAGTGTACTTTTCTCCATGAAATTCACGAGGGCTCGTCCCCTGTTATAAAGAAAGAATAAAATATAAGTTGAATTTCTTATAACTTCTTTAGGAAAACAGCCAGCCTACTCTAATATTACCCTGAAAACCGTTCAGAAGCTATTTTCTATCAATGTTTTTATCATCTTAACCGTGCGTTTTAACCTTACATTACTTTATCTATTTTTTCTTATTTGTTAAATATTATTTTATTATCAAATTTTTTTGCTCATTATTTGTGAATTATTACTTAAATGTGATATAATTTGGCATCTGTTTATTTTGTAGCAGTTCCATTCAATCTTGCAGAGGTAGGTTCTCACAATAAAGTTGGATATTGTTCACGTATGGTAAAGTTTGGCCCTCGAGCATGTAAACAGACTATACACAAAACGAGAGAGGAATATATATATTTTTCCCCCTTACAAACCCTCTTCACGGTGAAGGCTCTCGAGTCTCTTTCAAGAGGACAGTGTGCTCTTGAAGAGCTCCAGCCAGGGTTAAAACGAGCATAAATTCACCAGGGTCGTCATGTTGGTTAGAGGAGGAGAGAAAAAAAAATGAGTTAAACGCTGAAACTGAGGGGGAGCAACGGGGAGAAGGGTTGCCAACAGAGAGATTAACAGCTGCTAGGGATTTGTAATTAAACATTGAATCTAAGAGGGTTAAGAGCAAAGGGAGAATAATAGAGAGGACCCCTTGCATTGCATATGTGTCCGTCTGCATGTGTGTGTGTGTACATAGTGGATGAGAGGGCGGGAAAGTAGACCCTCTGTTGCAATATGCGAATATATAAGCTCTTGTAGCCATTCGTGTACAACTGCCAGCCAAGCCCAATTAGCTACAAGGGTTCTATCCTAACCGGGAGGGTTAAGAATCATGAGGGGATTAACCCTCTTCAAAATTGGCGCCAACAAAGCAATGAGAGGCATTTAACCCTGAGTTATTTTTTAAAAATAAACAGGAATGAAGAGACAAGAGAGGAACCAGTAGTTAGAATAATCATCATTACTAGAAAAGCGTAAATAAGTGATGAGGAACAAACATGGGGAAAAAACTTGGCAGGGCGAATGTCAGCTATGAACTGACATTGGTAGATTTAACCTCGCCCCTGTAGCAAAACTCGCCCCTGTAGCAAAACTCGCCCCTGTAGCAAAACTCGCCCCTGTAGCAAAACTCGCCCCTGTAGCAAAACTCGCCCCTGTAGCAAAACTCGCCCCTGTAGCAAAACTCGCCCCTTTAGCAAAACTCGCCCTGTAGCAAAACTTGCCCCTAGGTTTTATTTCCAGACTTCTTCTTACGGACCAAAGAGTTGCGGCTATAGCACTCGCCCTTACGACATAGTTCGCCCTAGTTGAAAATTCACCTCGTCTTGTAAACTTCCTATGGACCAGTGACAAGTTGAGGGTAAAACTCGCCCCCGTGTCGTAGTTCGCCCTGGGTGAAAACTCGCCCCAAGATGAATACTGTCTTGCAATAGTCCGTATTGTTTCGTAATCAGAGTCGCCTGCTCCTCTACGTCGCCCTTTTTTTTAAAAAAATTAATATCTGGGCTAATATGCCCCGTACTCAAAACTCGCCAGTATAGAAGTACAACAAGTAACCGACTCCTGTGGCCGTTGAACTCGCCCTTTTTCTTACTATCTGAATTGTCAGGTTAAACACAATTACTGTTGTGTTAATGTATGGAAACTCGCCACTTTTCGATTATCTCGCCCGTCGGCACGTATCGCTGGAGAACGATTCAAGTACCTGAACTTTTAATTAGGCTTGACGAAAGAGCGGGAATGGGAAATAAAAGAGGAAAATTTGCCAGTCACGCAATACTAGTTAATCGATGAAGATTTCAAGCAGCGTCCCATACAAGATTCGACAGCGGGGCTCTCGATTGAAGTTTTAATTATTCATTAAAGGGTCTCTCCAGCCGCAAAAGTAGGATTCGATTTGCGCAAAATTCTGTCAAAATCTGGTTTACCCGCAAACAGATGGAATTGAAATCATCCGTTCAATACTAATCTTACGATTCGGTCAGTTTCGCCCTGTTCCCATTGGGCGTGTACCAAAGCTCGCCCCTCATGTTAAACTCGCCCTTTGTTCGCTTTTTCTGTCTCGCCTATACTTTGAATTGAAGCAAACGTTTCGTTCCAACTCGCCCTGTGTACCCACCTCGCCCTTGGCTGTCAACAGCTTTATTCGCCAATTACAAGTCGCTGTTGAAATCCCCCTTTCACCCGCCCTTCGCCGCTTTCGCCCTAAAGTCCAAATGTAACTCTTACGAGATCGCCCTTTAGTATAACTCACTATTGCCAACTCGCCCTTTGATATAAATCCAGTTAGCTTGATACTCTTTCGCCCTCTGTTGAAAGTTTATACTTTGCTACACGCTTTCGTTATATATCAGTCGCCCTATGGGTTATGTTCTCGCCACCGTAAGCTCGCCCTGGCCTGTCAAGTCAATGTTATATACCTGATATCTTGAAGGACTTTATCGACGTCAAAAGGTAGTAGGTGCATCGATATCAGTGGTTAAAGAATATCAGTTATCGTTATCTGTACTAACTTCAATTGTTATAACTTCATTTTAATTTTAATTTTATTGAAAATGAATCTGGAGGAGAGTATTATTAGAATTATTGTAATTATTTTATTTATTTTGTGTGTAATATTTATAAAACAAAAGAAAATTAAGAAATATTGTTTAATAAATCTTAAGGTGTATGATTTCAATTTTTTTTTTTTCCAAGTTGGCCTCTGGTGGTGTTATTTATGTAACGCGGTCGGCGCAATAGCAACGCTGGGCGACAAATAGAACCCCGCGTCGATAGAATTTACACTTCCCGCGGGATCGACGGGGATTGCGCCTCTTTCATTAAGCTGCCTCGGTAGCCTAGAGGTGATAGGGGGGTCCGCTAATACGAAAAAATCCCTCCCCGCAACCATTTGGTTGTACGATTGAATTCTCAATCTAAAAGAAAATTATAAATTTGTAAAACTTGGACATAATTTAAGAGATTATCAGAAATAGCGAATGAATGAAAACAACATAGAAATGTTTTTAATTAAGTAAAATTTAATGAAATTAATCAATTTGTTGAATTGTAACATAGGGAGGAACCAGTGGATTGTTATTTAACTCTCAGTAATAAATTACCAACATTCAAATGAATGAAACAATGTAAAATTACCCAATTCAATCAAATGTAATTACATTAAGGTTGTGGAATAGTAATTCAGAATATAGGAAGCAAAGGTTGGATATAATTATGTTATTAACTTGAATATAGGACTCTAAATTAATTTCAAAAGGGGTTTTAGCCATGCTGAGCAGCGCAGCGCACCCCCGTTTTCTATTCTATTGAAAAACGCCGGGTTATTACTCGGTGAAAGTCTAGTTTTCTCGCTCCCCTATCTCAATGAAGCTAGGCTTATATTAACCCTATTGATGGTCTACAACCCCCCGAGGTGAAACCAGTGTCTGCCGGGGCCTGTATTGCGTTTAATTAGAACTCTGATTACGTTTTCCAACGACCAATAAAAAATTCAGGTTTTCCTGTAAATTAACAAAAAATCGTTTTTTTCCTCAAAATAATTAAAAATAAAATTTAATGATAAAAAATAAACCTGAAGCTGCGCACCCCTCCTCATCACAAGAGAAGAAAAGTATTTAGTGTTAAATGATAAGAGTTATCAGAGGACATAGTTGAAGTCTGGCCAAGCAGTATGACGCAATTCATCTGAAACGTTTCAATTAATTTATTTTAATATTCATTTAACAGGGAATTATTTCGGTAGCAGAAATATAATTTAGTAAATACGAATTAAAATTTGATAATGTTGCTGTAATTGCCTTTAACTATATCTATTGTTATTTGTGGGGTTAATTATATCAACAATTTAAGAAAGATATATTATTCCGGTAGCTGACACTAGATTTTAAAATGTACGGCATGAAGCTCGATTTATTTTGATGTTGATTATATTGATTTAATGTTGATATGAATAAATACGTAAATTATGTATAAATAAATCATTTGAGTTTTAGTAAATATGCGAAGGTGGCGAACCCCCGTGGAACTAAGCCGTGTCCAATCAGCGCCACCAGAAACCGTGCCAAATTATGCTAACCTTGCAACAGTGCGTCACTTCTTATCGACGTTATGACGGTACATTAACACACGCCAGGGGGTTCGTGACTCGAAGAATTTTCTGTTCAGAATTTCAGAAAATTTTTACTCGCCACTTAAATGTAAAGCTCGCCCTTTGCATTTTGTCATAAAGGAAAAATATTTAGCTATATAGGAGCTGCAGAATTTTAAAAGATTTTTTTTGGAATTCTGACTCGCCCCTTGGGTAAGCTCGCCCTCGTTAAAACTCGCCCTTTGCATTGTGACAAATCGGAAAGATATTTGATGAATTATTTAATGTAAAAGTCGCAAAATTTCAGAAGATTTTTTTAAATTCTTGCTCGCCCCTTAGATAAGCTCGCCCTCGTTAGAACTCGCCCATTTTGGCATACGGGGAACATATCTAACCAATTATTTAACCAACAAGTCGCAAAATGTCAAAAGGTTTTGTAAGATTCTTCAGAGTCACGACTCAATCAGCCTAGAATCGTAATGAATCATGTACTGTACGCTCGCCCTCATTAAGAATCGCCGTTTGCATTTTGACAGGGGAATATTAAACGTATCGTTTATTTTAGCCGCGGAATTTTGAAAGATTCTGTGATTTTTAAGAGTCATGACTCGTTCAGCTTCATACTGCAATAGATCATACGTTCGCCGTACAGATGAGCTCGCCCTTGTTCAGTCTCGCCCATCGTTACGACTCGCCCTTTGCATTTCCACCTACAGGGGAATCACTATAGCCAATTCTTCATTTAACTCTCACATTCATCATTCTACTTAATCATATATATATATATATATATAAATATCAAAACAATATTAGTTTTGTAGAAGCCATAGTGTTTATTTACACATAGACTTGTATTGTTATTGAGCAAGAGGAACACGCGGTTTGGCGCATCCAATCATATTAGAGAGCGCGTGATGAATCGCTTCAAAGCAAGTGCTGTCTTTCTGTCAAGCTCACGTACAACTTGCTCGCACAATCCCGGCCCAAATTTGGAATCTTATATTGCTTTGGCGGGGATTAATAGGAGCACGTGACGTCACTCAAACACGGCTAGATCGACGTCAAATTAATCCGATGTCATCAATTGGTTGAATTCATTGTTCCATTGACCTTACAAAAACCTGCAAATAAAATACTTTAAATTTATTTGGGGATTGTAAACATTTCTGGACCGTATGGAACATTCGTGGAATTCTATAATAGGTTCGAGAGATTCAAGTGTAGAAAAAAAATATCAGGAGAAAAAGTTGGAAGCGCTTAGTTAATTCCGTCCCTGTTGATTAACGAGCCGAGCACCTGGTTGAAGAGAGATTGTCTCAAGATTTGGCAACACTGGAGTCTGGGATTCAACTCTGAAAAACAGTCGTTGAAAGACCAACAGCAGGGGTTAATGACACGTCTATAAGAGATTGTTTTCTAAGAAGGGATTGATAAAAACCTGTTGAAAGATTTCAGTGGATCTGGTAGGATCGTTGGATTGCTGTGAATCGAACGTGGAATGTGGAATCGGGCATTGTGTATTGATGGAACTTTGTGGAGTAGGAGGTGTAAGACGGTGGAATCATGTTGGGTTTTTGCTGGTGTGAGGATGCAATGTTTGGATTGTGGAAAGTTGTGGATTCCAGTTGATTTTTAAGAGTCCAGATGGAATTCGGTGGAATGGTGGATTTTCTGTGGAACATCGTGTAAATTAAGTAGCCCATTTGAAATCCAGCGAAATAGGTTTGGTTGGACATTGTGGAATAGAGATGAAATAATGGAATTTGGGCCAGGTTGGCCCGGCGGTAGTGACCCTGCCGTTTGACCGAGGAGTCCCGGGTTCGATTCCCTACGAAGGTGGGGCAATCAAGGGACTCGGACTCGGGAAGTTAAGTTAAGTCAAGTCAAGAAAAAAATGTCAAGTAAATACACGGTCAATATTATTATTATTATTATTTAATTTAGTGGAACACGATCACGAATCTGTCTATTCTGTCTAGCTACCTACCTATCTATCTGTCTGTCCATCTATCTATCTGCCTATCTATTTATCTATGTGCATATCAATCTATTAACCTATCTATCTGTATATCTCTCTATCTATCTGTCTATCTGTCTGTCTATCTATATATCCATCTACCTATCTATCTACCTAACTAACTACCTATCTATCTATCTATAATTTAAAGAAATTCGGGTTCTATAATGGCTTCTTACATCGCTATGCGGGAGATCAAACTGGAACGTAGTGGAACATGCAGACACTTTGTGGAGGAAGTAGTTCCGCAGTGAATTTTACAATCGGAACTTGGTGTTATACGAAGACATAAACCTTGGAGACCAGGAACAGGTTTACAGGAAAGTTTACGTAAAGGTCGTGGAACTTGTTGGGAATTAATAGGACGACATTACCGCGGTTCGTGCGTTCGAAGAGCGGAACCAAGTGGAATTCGGCCTCTAAATTGGAGAGGAAGTTAAATAGGATCCTTAAAACAGTAAAATACTGTCATTAGATTCCAGGGCTTTCCAAAATTCCACTCGTTCCACAGTGCTCCAGCGATTTCACTCCTTAAATACAATTATTTATCTAATCATATAGGGAGAGGCTGGAACGTGGAGTGGAGCTAGGTGGAATTTAGTTCCACTTTGCTCCAATCTTCTGCAGTGTGGCTCTACCGTGTTTTTTTAAATTAAGGTTCCACTCTCTTGTCCTGTACCTTCCACTATGCTCTATATAGTGCTCCAGCTAACCCATATTCCACCAGACTATGTGGAACATTGTGGAATCTTACTTTTTGATTTTACAGCTAAACTTATGAATTCAAACTTGTTCCACTAGATTCCATTCTTACTCCCTTAGACTCCACTTGTTTCCACTTACTATTTGAACTTAATGGTCGATAGCTGGATAACCTAGTTCGTCGCCAGCTGATTCCACAGTGCTCCACAGGATTCCTCTAATTCCATTGGTTAAAACCAGCTTGGATTTAACCAATGGATGGTCGAATCAAAATTAGCTTTTTAAAGTAGGTTTTGGCGAGATATAGACAGATGGGTGAAGGAACGGAAAAACGAGAAATGGAAAACATTGTAGATGGTCAATGCAACACCCAGGAAAAAAAAGTTAAGTTAAAAATCAATATAAACATAAATATAGGTAAAAGTAAATATAAATAGAAAAATAAATACAAATTAAAAATAAATTAATAAAAATGAAAATCACAATTAAAAAAAAAGTAACAAGTCTTTTGCGGTTGACTAAAGACTCTTATCAAAGGTTGCCTGTCTCAGAGGCGCCGGTGATTATTTTTAACGAGCTTCTTTGCCTTTGTTAACGAACCACTCTAATGCAGTTCACAATATTCTTCCAGTTCCACGGTCGAATATTCCACAAATGAGACGAGAGAACAAGACGAAAAGAGACGTCAAAAAAATGATCCTTTTTTGTCAAATACTAAAATTGTCTTTGCCTTCTTGCGTTTCAAACGACCCAGTGAGCTTATCAATCGAACGAGGGCCATTTCAATTTGAACCAGAGAGAAAAGAATGAGGAAATGTACGTATATTCTTTTAAAGTTGTCATTTCTGTTGTATTGCTGTTGTTGAATAATCAATCCAATAACAGGTATGTTATAGAGTTTAGTCGAGTTAAAAGTTAATCTTGGGGAATGTAGAGTTAAAGCGAGCGTCTTGTTGTTTGGTCGTTTTGGGGGGTATACAGGGAGGAGGAGGGGTGGGGGGGGGCAGGGTTTGCTGCTGGTAGCCCTCGGTAATTCCCCTCAGGGATGCGGCACACGTCGGCCTTACTTGGACTGATACGTCTATCATGATGTGGATGCAGCACTCTAGAAAATTTCCCATTTTCTTCTCTGCACGTCTCAATTTGAGGCACACATGCCAAATTCAACGGCTCTCATATCGTTCTTGCCCATCTGCACACCGACACCACGCTCCATAAGGCTTAATTCACACACACACACACATACATACACACAGAGACACACACACACACGGCCGAGCAAACGCAATTAGACTGCAGCTACCAAGCGCACACACGGATAATTTAACTTTCGTCGAGGAGGAAAAAGGAATCAACTAAAAGAATTGCTGAGTACTTTGGGTGTGGCACGACTTAAAACTGCACTCTGAACTCGGTTTTAAGAGCGATTCAAGTCGAGAATTTAACGTTCGAGAATTTTAAGCCATATCGTGTTTTTTCTAATAGTATAGTATGTAGGATGTAGTGTATTTAGGATATAGTATATAGTATAGCATGTGGTGTATGTAATATAGAACAGTGTAGTATACGTTAGTAGTATTGTATTTGTATTCTACTCCTAGTATATGTATGTAGTAGTAATTAAATATCTAGTATATAGTTTGTGTGCATGGTATAGTGTTGCTATAGTATGTACTGGTATAATAGTATACATCAGTGTGGTATATACTAGTAATATTGTAATGTATTGTAATAGTATTAATTATTACTCTATTAACATATGAATGTAGTAATAGTATAGAATATTTGTTATCCAACATTGTGCAGTGTATAGTGTGTACTATTTTGCTATTGTAATATGAGGATTTAAGTACTGTTATAATACATAATCAATCAATATGTGTCATATGGTATGTACATAATATATTTTTGTAGCGTAATATTATAACATGTAATATATAGTCTTTGGAATTGGTGTTTTCGAATTTACGTGTTTGGTTTAACATCCACTGCCATGATATTGTCACTCAAGTGACATGTTACTGACATGTAATTGTCACATGGCACAGACTGTTTCGAGGAAGCGTACAGAAAAGCCAACTGGATTCAGTTAAGGTTTTGAACTGAATCAAGTCGCTGTTGGAATGCTTGAAAGTCAACTCGCCCAGTTATCGTCGCCCTCTTTTTTCGCTATCTATCAATTCGCCACCTGTCCCTTTTTTCGCCCTCTCAGTGAACAGCGCCATCGATCACGATAGCAAGCCATGTCTGTCAGAATCTTCTTATCCTTTTGGATAAAACCAAGTCGCCCTCTTTTGACAATAATTAGACACCCTTGGAAATAATCATTTGCTCTTGTTATCTCGTGAAGCGCGCTTCGCCACTTGTGAGAGAAGCTTGAATTTTGTTGCGGGCGCTTGGCTGATCAATAACTTGATTATCGGGTTGTGCCAAACTGGTAAAACCGCTCTGGGGCGAGTTTTTATTTTATTTTTTTATTTTATTTATTTCGCGTTTTTTTTCGAGTCCTCGTTCTCGTTTTCCACGTCCTGGCTGATGAATATTCTCGCCCTTTTGCTGAAGCGCCATTTTCGCCCAGGCCAAACATATTGGATACCATCAAATGAATTATTCACCGTGTCGGCTCGTAAACATGTTGATCACAGAGCGGACCCATCTCGAAGATAACCGTAGCACAGCAGTTTGTTGACTAACCAACTATCTAACTAACTGACTGACTAGCCGACTGACTAGCTAACTGTAATAGTGAGGGTATAAGCAAAATGCACAGCTGCTTGCCTGTACTTCAGTTACTATTTTGTAGTACAACACCTTATTGCTACTACTACTGCGAGTTCTGTCGATACTAAGGGTTTACTACAACTGTACCACTGCTACTCATTGCTATCACTACTCGTTCTACTACCATCACTACTCCTATCACTATCACTACTATACTGCTACTACTTGCTAGTACTACTACTATATCGCTATCACTACTACTATGTCAATACTTTTACCTCTGCTACTACTTACTATTCCTACTACGGGCTGTATGTACTGTTACTACTACGACTGTCACCATTGCTACTGGTACTAATAGTTTACTGCTATGCCTAATAGTGCTACTATATGTTACTAAGAACAGTTCTGTTGACACCTCGTCTCCTTCCCTCTTTTTGAAACCACGTAAGAGCAGCTTAAACGCAAGACTCGCCATCCGCCTCTTTGTATAAGCTCGCCCCTTTTGAACTCGCCCTATACGCGTCACTGATAAAGGTCGCCCTGTACAAACTAGTTTGCAAGTTATGCCTGCTCGCACTATGTGCTCCTGCGAATTTCGCCAAATGTATAGAGACTAACGCGGCCCTTTATCTTTATGCAAGATTCGCCCTGTTTATAAGTCGCCCATTAACGTAAGTCGCTATCCCATTGTCGTAAAGGGGTGACTTATCCTTCTGTCTAATCAAATTACTACCGAAATTATTCACGAACCAATTCAATTAGGTGGTCTGAAGAATTGATGCGGAAGTCCTCTGGCGTGTAACTCAATCAATACTCGCCCATACGAGGGGCTCATTGCTCGCCCTTTTTCTTTTAATCTTTAAAGACTTTTGTAAGGGGTTGCATGCAAATTGCAAAGGGCGGCGTGTTGCATGTCAATCTCGCCCTTTACAGTTTGCTCCTTTTTATCATAATCGCCTTCGCCCCGGCCCTCGTTTACTATTCGTGGTAGTTTAAACTCACTCAGTCGCCCTGGCGTTGAAGGAATCAGATTATATTGTAGCTCGCCCTTGCTTAATTCGCCCTTTGTACTGTCTCCAGTTCTTTCTTAAGTTGCCCTCTGCACCATTTCAGCCAAATTAATGGCCTGGTCGCTGATAGCTTCGTGCAAATTGCCCATTTACACTTAAACGTGCCATTTCACCCCTTATTGTAACTCAAATGTCGCCTGCAGTTCGGTCGCCCTTGTCGCCTTGTCGCCCTGCGACTTAAATTGCTCTAAAAGTCCATAATTCTCCTATACCGGCCTCGTTTGAAGTCGCCCTTTCTATACTGAACCGTGGCTTAATTGCCCTTTGGTTTTACATGTAGGCTTCCTCTAAACTCGCCCTGTTCACGTTTCTTGTCTACTCGCCCTCAGTAAAATCGTGCTGACTGTGTTAATTGCCTTACAGAACTCGCCCTTTGTGCCGCGCAAATCTCAGCTCGCCCCTTGCTAAACTTCATTTACCACCAAAACGATACCATAAAGTCGCCCTTTATTGCCTACCGCCTCCCCTTCGCTAGTTTTCGTTATCTCACAAGTTAGTGTAGCTTAATGTAAAGTCGCCCTTCCGACTCGCCCTTTACTAGTTCGTGTTCTTACAAGCTAGTGTAGTTGACTGTAAAGTCGCCCTGCCCACTCGCCCTCTTTGTTAAAGTTAGCTTTCGGTGAACTTGCTTCTACCAGCGTAAGTGTCAAGTCGCCCATGAAAGCTTAATATTTGCAAATATTCAAGAGTCACCCTCTTCTCGCCCCGTGTTTGCCACTGGTCGTTCCAATTACAACGACGTCTTGCATGAGGGCCCAGAGGCGGGGGGGAGGGGGGGGCAGGGGGGTGGACGCACAGCGCTAAGGGAATGAAACAGTTTTCTGTGGAATTCAATTAGCTGGGGCTGGACTTTAATGAAGACGAATGTCTCAGTTTCATTTGTGCCCGGGTTTCGTAAAGTTTGTCCGGGCGAAAAAGTTGGGAAAGTGAGAGAAGGAGGGGGGAGAGAGGAAAGGGGCGAGATGGAAGGGGAGCAGACCGGCAGGGGCGAAGCGGCGTTGCCACGTCAGTAAATTATATCTAGCGCGCGAGAAAAGGATGAAATGTTTCCGGACAAACAAAACTCGCCTTCCGGTCGGATAACTTTTCGACTTTTGTCGCCTGCGAAAACAACCCAATCCCCCCAAAAAAGTTTTGAACGCGGGAAGACCCTTTTTCCCTGCAGACGATAAACACTCCGACCGAACCGGGGGTCTGCCGCTTTAAAACAAACAGTTGTGTGGTATGTTTGCTTTTACTTGCATTGTTGTTGTTATTAGCCATATTATGATGTCAATACTATTAGCTTCTTCATGTGTTAACATCAAAACGTTTACTATTGTGTTACTGTTGTTAGTGTTAATCGTATTGAGATTAATGTTAACTCTTATTGATATTTATGTAATTATTGCTATTACGATGTAAATACTACTGTTATCTTATTAGTATTGAAGATATGCTATTATAGCCGAATCAATACCAACACGTGAGATGCGTTTATTACGCGTATTGTTTTTTTCTCTCAATCAAACTTGTTACTAGGTGATAAGGAAAGAGATTTTTTGACAGAAGAGGATGAAATGCCACACGATATGGCGTCCCTGTTAATTAAATTAATAAAACATTGCGTCTTGGAAAGCCGATCTCTTCTTGGATTCGATTATGAATGTTTTCCTGTAAGACGATATATCCGTTGGCATTTTGGTCATCGGAGAAGCCGAGAGACGAGATCTTTTTTGAAGCAGACGAAAAAAAAACACCACAAGAAAGAAAGCGAGAAACTGCTCAATGCTATCGGAGATTCAAGCGGATCATGGGATGTAATTAAGCAAAAATGTAATTACGCAGCCTGCCGCGCGCTTTTCTTCCACTGTTTTACTGCCCTTCGCAAAAGTGATTGCTCAATTACGTACAATCCGATGCGTGATTGCATTGGCAGTCACTCCCTTTGGTCTCGCTTATGTATTCTGCCCGGGATTTTTATATTACTGTCGTCTCAATTCGAGTCATTCAACTTTTAACACTGGATGAATTGGATTCCTTGGTTAATTTGAAATGAATGTTACCAGGAATTGCAAGGTGAAAACCTTGAATTAGTATATAAGTATATGAATGATAAAAACTTACGTCAATACATAATAAAGTAAAATAACAGGTCGAGTTTATGCAAAGGTTATTTTCAGCCGTGACGTTCTGAAATACGATTCAGACTTGACCCGATTCATTAAGAAATCATTTTTCACGGCGGGTCCTCGCAACGCTGCTGTGTTTCACGGTTTGCCAACACCCGGACTTGTCGACTATTTTTCAAAATAAATATGTAAAACATAGCTGTCTGTTAATCTCGTCCTGACACAAGGATAACTCATTCTCTTATGATGTAAACTTTAATGTAACTCGTATTTAAATTTGATATGGACTCAAAAAGAGGCGCGCTGGTATGAATCCGATTGAGTGGATTTTCTGACCTTGTGAAGTAAAAGGGGAAAAAATGAATGAAGTTATAGTCACGTTCATGTTCAACGTCTTCGCATAAGAGCAACCCGTTTAACTTTTTTTTTTAAAAAATTTTAAACTAATTTCTTATTGTAGGAATTTATCCCCATGTTTGTGATATGTGAACAACAGTTATAGTTGACCTAAAATTAAACATCAATCAGTAACACAGTTTTTAATTACAGTTTTTAGCATCTATATTATCAAATATCCTGATGTATAATGAAAGTACATTCCAGCAGAGTAATTACATCTAATGATGGTACTTGATAGCCATAACTGCTGGTGTATTGTATTGTGTAAGGGTTTTTTTTTGTAGTGTGCCGAAGAGAGCAGCCGTTGTGCTGGTTTGTCGTGCTCCATTTAATGTCATCTTAATGCTTTTTATCATGGAAGGCGTGCTTTTGTAGCCGGCCAGATTGTGTTGGCTCGCTAGAGCTTGGCCAAATAATGACTCTCTCCTATCAACACATAAATAAACACACCAACGAAACATATAGGAAAGTCCGCCCTGTATCAACCGTCCACCAGATAAAAAAAAAATATTTTACAGGAAAATTGATTTTCAGACGTAGTAAACACCCATTTCAGATGACATTTTTTCTCAATTTTTTTTCGGTATATTGTAAAATTATCCCATCGTCATTTTTTACCGGATACCAAAATGAAATGAAATTTTACAGGAAAATCCATTTTCAGACATAGTAAGCACCCATTTCAGATGGCAACTCTTTTTCTTATTGTTTTCAGTATATCGTCAGATTGTCGCGTAACCCATTTATAAATTTAAAAAAACAGATAATCTGCAAATGGAAAATGTTAAGTAATAAAGTGCGACGAGCAGACAAAATACCAAAGTAAATCAGTTATACAGGAACATTGATTTTCAGACGTTCTAAGCACCTATTTCAGCTGCTGTTTTTGCCAAATATCGTAAAAATATCGCCAGAAGTTATAAAAGAACAGCGATAATCCCCAATCAGAGTGAATGACACCCATGACCCGTTTAAGAAACGCGTATACAGCTGAAATTGACTAATAGTTCGAGCCATACACATGTCGTACCTAACGTAAACACAGACCCCTCCCCCCAGTTCGCCTATTTCTTAACCTGACTGACTTGGCTAACCTAACCTAACTTAACCGAACATATAACCTCGCTTAAAACTGAACAAAGGTGATGATCCCCGAACGAAAGTGAATGAAAGCATCCGTGGCCCTTACTTACTAATAGTTTGCGCCACACACACACATACACACACGTCGTCCCTATAGCGTAAACACGGGCCCAGTTCGCCCCTTTTTCCCCTATTCGGACTTGGGGTCGAGTCTTTTGTTGGTTAGGGCGAAACGGAGAGGTTCATTTGTGCCTTCATTTTCCCCCTGTTTGGTGTGGGTATAGTATAGCCTCCTCGGCCGGGGCCCAAAGGATTGCTTCATTGTAATAGAATATAGCCGGGAATGATTCCCGTCTGTCACACTCTGGCCGGACCCCCTTGTACCATCATTAATTTGTGGCATTTGACAGGAGAAATCTGCGCTTCTGGGACCCCGAAGTCTTGATGACTTGATCCCTATACCGCCAAATATCATGCACTTCCGGCGACCTTTTGTCTGCCAACAAGACACCATCATTTGAACAGGAATCGGCGAGATTCTTAACCGGGAATCATTTGTGATTCTCGAGAATTATTAAGAAAGGTTAATGGTTAGAGTTTTGCGAATAGCGAGGAATTTTTATTGCATTGCGAAAGATGAACGAACCCGCCAATTAGCAGTTTTAACGGCTTTTGATTCGTGGAAAATAGAAATCCCCGAGAATGACAGGAAATTCCGAAGTCCGTACCTTTCCTTGTTCGTGAAAATTTTAGAGAATCCTGGAGAATCCCTGCTTGAATCTCACACCAGGGAATCCCTGATATATAATTTTTAAAAAATGCCCAGTAACGGTTGTATAGTCTTATAGTGATTCGTGAATCTTGCAGTCAGTTAGGAACCTTGTGAAGACCTTGTAAGAATCCATACTTGACTACAGAATCCTTGGTTTATGAATCTTAAAGAATTTGCGAAATTCCTGTAGTTACTGAAAAAAATAATCATGTCTTATGATTCATGAATCTTGTAGGTCAGGTTAGGAATCTTTTAAGAATCTATTAAGAATCCCTACTTCAGTAATAAAGAACCCTTGGTTTATGATTCTTAAAGAATTTAGACAATTCCTATAAGTTACTGAAAAACATGAATCATGACTTATGAATGACACATGAATTTTGCAGGTCACGTTAGGAATCTTGTGAGAATCTTGTAAGAATCCCAACTTCACCAGAGAATCCTTGGTTTATGATTCTTTAAGAACTTGCAAAATTCCTGTAGTTACTGAAAAACATGAATTATGTCTTATGATACATGATTCTTGTAGGTCAGGTAAGGAATCGTGTAAGAATCTTTACTTCAGTCAAGAATCCTTGGTTTATGATTCTTTAAGAATTTTCACAATTCTTAAAATTACTGAAGAACACGAGTCATGACTTATGATACATGAATCTTGCAGGTTACGTTATGAATCCTCTCAGAATCTGTAGGAATCCCTGTACAATCGCGTGCCACAATTCTGTAATGGTATAACTCTCGATTTACTTCGAAAAAAAATACGAGAAACTCTTAGAATAAAAAAAAATACTCAAGAATCTTCAAGATTCTGGACGTTTATTGAATAAAAGTCGCTTACCCCGGTGGAATGGAAGGAAGTCAACCCCTTCTTTCTTAAAACGAATCTCTGACCGTAGTTTAAAGACCAGGGGAGGAGGGTTGTGTGATTAATGGTCATTGCGCTGACTTGTGTTCAAGGAAGAGGAAACTAGCGTCAAAGATATCCACCAGAGCCTTTCAGCGCCCCCCAGAATCGGCTTTTGATATTGTTGTCAGCCGCGGAACAGCCACCGCTAGAAAAGAAACCGTCGACGGAACAACGTATAGAACGGTTTTGGAACTAACCTGGACAAAGTTTTGGAACTTAATGGAAAGTTTTGTAGAATATTAACTAGAGAATATCCTGGAATTAGCCGGAGAAAGTTATGGAACTTAGTGGAAATTATCGTGGAAACTGGAAGACATGTTGGAACTAGCTGGAGAAAGTTATGGAACCTGTAGTGGAAATTGTCGTAGAATTGAAACTGGAGAACATTTTCGAGTTAAGTGGATAAAGTTATGGGACTTGACAAGAACATAGTACACTTCGGGAACTGACTGAGGATCATTCAGGACTAACTGAAGATCGTTCAGAAGTAATCGGAGAACATTTTCGAATTAATCTGGAAACTATTTTAGAACCTAACTGGAGAACATTCTGTAATCTACTTTTATGTTTTATGTTTTTAAACTAAAAGAGTCTGGTACAGTTTCAGCTGGATGGATCCACACTTTTCTGGTCTCAGGAAAATAGAAATAATCAGAAAAAGACGCTCGTAGTTGTCCTGTGGTTCATAAATGAGTCAGCCACAAGGCGAACCTATGGTCAATACTGCAGAATTCAAAAGCCGTGTGCGCTTGAAAAGAAACTTGACTATTAATGTTTCACTGTGGCAGAGGTTCGTTCGGTAGTGGAACGAACCGAGTTATGGATCACGGCAAGATGCCCTTGTTTTTGCCATCGATTTATCGATGTATCGATTTCGTTAATAATCGATTAATTAATGACGCACCCGCGACGACACAAAGGGCCGGTTAGCTGCCAGTTTTCATTTTTTTTGTGGGAGGTGAGGGGAGGGGGGTGGAGGTGATAGTCAGGTCGTTACCCAGACATTGTCTAGGCATATCCTATTCAACAAAAAATTATGAAAATGTTGATGCTAATATACAATCCAGTTTACAATTGATGTAAATATATTTTTTGAATAATACAAAATCTGCATGCTTGTCTATTTATCTATCCATCCATCGATTCATTGATCCATCTGTCCATTTGTCTATCTATCTATTAACCTGTCTATTGGTCTATCTGTTTGTCTACTAGTCTATCTGTCTATCTGTCTGTTTATCCATCCATCCATCAATCTATCTGTTTATCCATCCATCCATCTATCTATCTATCTAACTATCTGTCTATCTGTCCGTCTATCCATCTGTCTATCTATCTGCCTCTCTATCCATCTATCTACCTGTCTATCCATTTATCTGTCTATCTATCTATCGATCTATCGATCGATTGAACTGTCTGTCTACCCATCTGTCGATCTATCTATTATTTAACTATTTATCTACCTACCTAATCTGTCTTTCGATAGAAATAGACAACTGATACGAATTAAGATGATTAAGTTTTATGGAAGTAGCAAACCCCTTTTGTGGTAGGGTATCCACCCATCTATCTATCCATCTATCTCTCTGTCTGTCCATCTGTCTATCCATCTGTCTATCCATCTGTCTATCTGTCTCGCTATCTACCCTTCTATCTGTTTATCTTCTATCTGTCTATCGATCTATCTATATCTATCTATCTATCTATCCGTCTATCTATCTGTCTATCCATCTGTCTATCTGTCTCACTATCTACCTATCTATCTATCTATCTGTTTATCTTCTAAATGTCTATCCATCTATTTATCGATCTATCTATCTATCTATCTATCTATCTATCTATCTATCTATCTATCTACCCATCTATCGATTTATCCATCTATTTGTCTACCTACCTAACCTATCTATCGATAAAAATCAAGACAACTAATCCTAATGAAGATTATTAAGTTTAACAGAAGTAGCGAACCCCCGTGTGGTAGGGTGTCAATAAATCACATGTCGTCTTATGGTTTGTGTTCTCCATCCTTGAGCAGACGGCGTTTCTCATTTCGCGGGCTAAATCATTTTTCTCCGGCCAGTTTGAGTTTTTCGCACGCTTTTCAAGCACCCTTGTTCACCGCGAAAACTTGCTCCGCTGGAAAGTGACTTTGAGAGTTCATTGAAAGTTTTGACGCGGCAGAGAGCGTTGAAGAACTTGTCCCGCGGCTGCGATGAGTGCGAAAGAATGAAACCCTTTACAACTGGAAAGTGGAAAATTCGTCTTTTCACTTCAAAGAAAAGGAGGGAGAATTACTCTTAACACCTGTTGTTTACCAATGCTCCTCGTAGCAACACAAAGATACAAGTCTAGAACGTAAAAAGGAGGCCTGAATGGTGGAGAATTATGATTATTGTTAGTGTTGAGGATTTTATTTTGTCAGAAGTAAAAAACCGATTTAACCGAAACTTCACAAGTACATTAAGTACCACTGAGTCTACACTCAGTATTTTTTTGGTTGCCATATCTTCGAAAGTGTGGAAGCAGTAACCAATCAAGTTTGCCCCTTTTTTTTGCTCTGGACTGTACTTGGGCGTTGAAGAATCATAGCAGGACATCACGAGAGTCATTTGTGAGTCATCGAGGGTCAACTGCAAGTCGTTTGTGGGTATTTGAGTCATTTCACGGTCGTTGATAGCCATTTTGACAGTCATCGAGACTTATTGAGAGTCACGTGTGTCTGAGTCCTTGAGTCACTTGAGAGTGTCATAGAAAGTTGTTTTAGAATCATTGCGAATCATTGCTAGTCGTTTAAGGATCGTTGAGTCATTCGGGAATCTTTGAGAGTCATTGAGAATGATTGAGAATCATTTGAGAGTCGTGGATGGCTGTTGAAGAGCCATCGAGATTCATTTCAAAGTCATCGATTCAGTGAAGGCTCATCGAATCACTTGAGAGTCATCGAGTTTCGTGATGGTATTTCGAGAATCATAGAATCATAGATGTCGTTTAGAATATCAAGAGTCATTTAAGAGACAAAGAGTCATTTGGAAGTCATCCATTCAACAAAGGCTCTTCGAATCGCTTGAGAGTCATAAGTCCCTTGAGAGTACGTAGAGACTCATCGAATTGTAGTATCACTTATCAAGACTCACTTAAGAGTCATGTGAAAGTCATCGAGAATAATCCGGAGTCATCTTGAGTCATTTAAGTGGCTGAGTTATTTCAGTTTTCAAAAAGATCTTTAATCGAAATTTATGGTAAATAGCACCGGAGTTCAGATTTCGCGCAGTAAAGTTTACCCAAGTTGACAGCCCCCTCGAGTTTGTTATTGCGGGCTTTCAACTCATCAGACTATTAGGTTGGGCAATCAATTGGACGTAGTTTCGCACCAAGTTGCTCGCGTCCAAGTTTCCTCCTGTTGCGCGAAACATAACAAACCGCTACTCTCGGCTTCTATCACACGCGGACAGGGCAAACTGCAGGTCTCGTACATTGGAATCCAGTGGAACCCAGTGGAATCAAGTGGGCAACTGGTGGAATCGGAAATTTCTGCCTTAATTTAAAATCTTTCAAAATGGTAAATGTTGCTTTTTGGAAGTTTTATGAATGGGACCGTACAAGCTTTGCTGTTATTCCTCAAAACGAAAGGTTAGAGGGTCACTTGTTAACCTCTGGTTGACCTCCGTTGGCTCGGTTGACCTTCACGTAGCCGCAGGCCGGAACTTCATACGCCAGGGTCAATCACTGAACCTTCTATTTCATAAATGATTTTTTCTCCTCAGAATTGAGAATGTTCGTGCTTGGTTGCCCTTGAGGCGTCAATTGATGTCAATTGATCATCTTTTTCGACTTGCGTGAAAAGTTCACGACGGTTCTATAGGTTCGTCTGCTGAATATTTCAATGCAAATTGGCGGTATAGTGTCAGTTTCCGACTGAAAAGCACTGGTCGATTGACGTCAATTGTTGGTTTATACTCAAAGCACCTTCAGGTGTATTACTACTCGTGTCAGTTGATGTCAATTGACCCAATAATAGGCAGGTAATTAGACCGCGAGAGGAGCTAACTGATAGAATTTTGCAAGTTTGACGAATCAGTGTTGTATTCTCCACCAAAACGCGAGCGTCAATTAACGTCAGTTGATCGCAGGGGTGGGGGTGGGGGGTGGAGGGTGTTATAGGGTTGCTTCTCGTCGATACAACCGTATAGATCCCTTGTGGAGGTTTCTATGGTATAATTATCGGAAAGGTTTTTGGCTTTTTGTTGGCCGAGCGTTTTGAAACTGTTCCAAATTGCCGGGGACCCTGTAAATTACAAAGTAAATTATAAAGGAGGGCGACTGTGTCGCTGCATTCCTCTCGGGCTAAATTACACACTCGGGCTATTGGCAGAGAACGATAGTTTCGTGTGTTATAAGCCTTCTTTTCTCGTGGGGCGTTTTCCGATGTATTATTATTACTAGTTTTTTTTCTCTCTCTTGTTGTTTGCTGTATCCCTCTCCGTCTCTCTCTCTCTCTTTCTCTTCGGCTTCGGTCTTTTTCCTACCCGTGTTGGGTTGCTTACTGTCCGGATATTTATCCTTTCTTCCTCTGGTTTTTGTTAGCCTTTAGGGCTTCCAAACACTGCACAGGGTAATAACTGCCCCGGTCGCTTTTTCTTCCCCGTTTAAAAAAAATATATATTTATTATTATGACAAGAGGGGGGTTTGGAACTGGGAGAAGAATTCTCATTTTAAAAGTTTTTTACATATCAATATTATTGTCATATAAATTATTATATTTGTATTTCTTGAAAAATGACCAATAATGTATGAAACCGCGATATTTGACGTATAGAATTTGAAAAAAATGATTGAGAATCTTGAAAGAGGAAAAATTAATATTAAAGCGAATATATCGAACCCCACACAGAAGGAAAAGGTCCCTCTTTCTCCTCTTTTGGCTCGTGTATGTGTGTATAACGCGATGAGAAATGGCAGACAGGCCAATTTATTGAGCCTTTCCTCGTTAACCCCGGGCCAGATATAAAATAAAAACCCAGAAATACGAAAAAAGAAGAAAGTATGCCCAGATAAGAGACATAAAAAGAGAAGTCGTAAAATAAACCGTCAAAAAAATAATAATAAAATAACCAAGAAGAAATAGCCGATGCACATTTCTATATATATTTTATTGTTATCTTAAAAGTCCTCAGAGGGTTTGCTTGACATATAAAGCATCTTGCAGGGCCAGTGCGTTTTTTTAATGTCCGCCATCTTGACGGACTGCGGCGATCAGCTGACTGTATCCTCACCGTGCAAAAACCGGAGCATTTTCGTCGTAATCTCTCCTACTACACTGAAATGAGTGTGACAAATTGTGTTCTTTGGGTTTAGCTTATAGATATAGTAGATGGCAATAGTAAAATATACTAGTTGTTATAAGGAAGGGTCACGTGATTGACGTCATAATGCATGAGCCTTAATATACAAAAAGAGAGTTTCTTCTAGTTTCCGAAAAAGGGGTTTTACTGGTTGCCATAGTAAGGATCCGCCCATCCTGGTATGGAAGAACCGCCCTGTTCGTGTAGGTGCGATTCCAGTGACGCGATGAAGCGATAATTCGCGTGATGAGACATTCGTATGTTTGTGAAAAGAGGGAGGGCGCCAGTGGGGTCAGCAACTTTTCATTCATTTTCGAGTAGTCCCGCGATCTCTTCCATGAATTTACGAAGAAGCAAAGTGAAAGCAAAGGTGTGTGTACAGTCTACAGGGGGCCGGAAGGCGTGGTTCCAAGTGGCGGGAAATTATTGAAATTTCTCATGTTTAGGATTTTATTCTGGCTAAACTAATCAACCGATTACAACAAAACTTTAGGGGTGTTTTAAGCACTACTAGGTCTGCATCCGTATTTTTTTGGGTGGTTATATCTTTGAAAGTTTAGGTGCAATAAGCGATCAAGTTTTCCCCAGCAAGAACCGTTTTTTTATTGCTGTAGACTGTACAGTCGGACTTTTCGAAACTACTGATATTGGAAGCGCATGGTTGATTCTTTCAGTATATGGTGTTCGATCACTCGATTGGCTCAACTCTTAACCAATCGGATTATAGGTTTATAAAGAGTATAAGGTTCCTTTTTTGGTCTTAGGTTGGCTTCATTGTTGTACGTAGTATTCTGATCAATCATAAGAAAGCTGTGTGGTAATAAACGACATTGATCAGTAATCTGACCAATCCAGTGGACAAACAGATAGACAAAGAGACAGTAAATAGATAGATAGATAGGTAGATAGATAGATAGATAGATAGATAGGTACATAAATAGATCGAGACAGATATCTCTTCCGAACTTAGCAAAATGTAAATTGGCTAAATTAACAATCGGCTTATAAGCAATGCGATCTTTCTGTCCTTAAGTTGGCTTCATTGTCACAAGTAGTGTTCTGTCCAGTCCAGTCGAAGCAAAACACAAGGGCCTTGTTTCATCTCCCGGTTATTCAGGTTGGCGTCAAACAGGGTTTGGTCTTCGGTATAGTCCCGTGACCAATCATCCTGTCAAATTATCGATAGACCATTAGCATGTCCTCATAGTCGTATCTTAAGATGAACAACTCAGCTGGACTTCAGCTGTACCTCTGGGTAGCAAATAGTACTACCGCCAATCGACATGACGTCAAAATCCTTCGACCGCCCTTTTTTTTAGAGATCAAAGTACACGATACATCGTTGACCAGTCTGAAGTTTACAACCATTTCGGACGTTAAGGAACGCCCGGTAGTTCGACGCTTTTTTTGAGGGACTTGTGGAGAATTCCCCCGTGTCTTGCCCGTACGCAGTTGAGATACCAAAGGGCTTAGAGAGGGGACCTTATTAATAATTCTGTTGCTCCAAGTGGCTCCCTTATTGATTAGTGTATTAAGAAGCGAGTCTCTCTCTCTCTGTCTCTCTCTTTTCGCTTGTTGGCTTTGCCGGGGTCCCGGCAAACTGTGAAGAATGGAGACAAGGCGCATAAGTTGGGAAGTCTTTTGTCTGCTTCGTATTTCATGAAGAGAAGATTTGTGCGCGATCCACCAGAGAGGGACTCGTTGATCCGTTCCGGGTTCAATCGTCTATGCAACCATGACATTGGGCTTTGGGCAAGGTCCCACGTATGCTCCCTTTGTTGCATCCCAATTGGCAACTGTTGTATGTTGCGCTTGTTGTGCATCTACTACGGGAGGTCTCTCTCTGCTGTTATTCGTATTGAAAAATATTTATGCCCTCCTGCGTCGGGTTATATTGTGAACGATGCGCAGCTTGTCTCTCCTTTCGGTGCTCCACCAAGAAACCAATACCCTCCAGTGCTCACTTCAATCCCACTCTCGAATCAATAAGTTCATGATGGCTCGGGCCTTCTATTGGTATATTTACTTGGGCAACGGGACCTTGTCAGTTTATGTTATACGTTCATTTGAAACACTGGAAACAACGAAAGCGATGTGCTCAAGCGGAACTGTTGCTTGCCATCGGACATTCACGTCTATCGTTGGTATTTCATGTTGGAATTGCGAGAATTGCCCAGGTCACCTATAGTGTTGCAATTTTTTTTTTCAGAAAGTCAAACGGTCCTTGTTTTTTTTTACCTAGGTGGATTTGGCGAATGGCTATTTGTCAAGCTCACCTAGGAATTTTAACAGTGTGGTCTTTATATTTCATCTCTTCTTTTACCGGCTTCTTTTATTTCCCTCGCCCTTTTTTTTGGGTCGATGGTCACTGAGGGAGCTGCAGTAAAACTATTAGCTGTTTCAGGTTTCCATTGCCATGGAAGAAGTCGGCCAATTATCGATGCATATCCAGATAGGGCAGAGTGGGTATCTCTGACCGAAAACGTTTTATGGCTGCCATTCGAAACGCCTAGAAATTCTCCTCCATGATGGGGCCAGTGTGTGTCGTAAATCTCAGTATTCCTTGACGTCCGAGGACAGGGACACCCAGTAGGAAAGTTCACTCTCTTAATTAGCGTAGCTAGCGCTCATTAAAGGCTCTCGGATCATTGCTTTTCAATGGGAATGAAGATTTTACCTTGAAAAATAGCAGTGAAGGAAGCAAAAGGAGGAAAAAAATTCGAGTCGACTTTCATAAGGTTACCTTTTTTCAGCCACTGTGAAAGTGTGCAGCAGTCTAATAGTGCAAAAAAGTGGTTCTCAATGGCGGAAAATTTATGTAATTTCATTCATTGAGGGTTTTATATTTGCTAAACTAACGAACCGAGTGTAACGAAACTTGACGGGTGCATTAAGTACTGCTAGTTCTACATCCAGTATTGTTTGGGTAGCTATACCTTTGAAAGGGAAGGAGCAACAAGCAATCAACTTTTCCCCAGCAAGAACGCTTTTTTAATACCATAGACTGTACTACGGAAAATCCTTTCAAGTTGAGAAGATACCAAATGAAAAGGCTCATGTAGGTTAAACGCGGATTCGGATTCATCTGTTTGTCCTATAATTTGAAAAGCCAACGAAATGACCACCTATTTTTATAACAAAAACAGCAATAATAAAATTAAATTACAGTAGGAATTTTGTATCTTGTATGGAAGCTCCTTTGATGTCAGACGTACTCGATTTGAACTGTTATATAGTGCCAATTTGAATTCGTCAGGTTAAAAGGCACGTTACATAGGTAATAAATTGATTGGAATTCAATTAGTTGAAAGGGATCTTCCTCTAGCTAAAGGTTCTCCATTCAAGTAGCCCTGCCTAATGGAGCTGTAATGGCCGTTGAGCTTGAAAGCTTTATGGCCGGTCCAGTGTAGCTGGCGCGCAAAAGAAACACGACACTTCACCTTGTGCTGTCTGCCAGTCTTTTAGCTTTTCGACAGAACCAGAGCCCTGACCGTCGACGACTTAAAAAAGAAAAGTAGAAAAACCACGCGCAACTATTTGTTTCTTTTCCTCTTTACCGCTGGTCTATTGAAGGAAAACACATTCGTGACTTACTGCAACAAGGAATGAGTTTTCACCGCCGTGTGTGTGTGTGTGTGTGTGTCTGTGTGAAATCCCTTTGAAGTTTACCGGTTGAAAAGGAAGACTATAAGCCCCCGGTGGGGAAAAAAAACAGGAATGAGAGAGAAAAGTTGTCAAAGAATACAAAGATGGCGCTGAAAGTAATTGGAGCTACACGAAAAGACCGTCACAACTCATTATAGACCCTTGTTTGGGAGGGAGAAGGGACCAAGTGAGGGGAGCACAGGCTTTTCCTTTATGACCGGCAGACTTTGTAGCCGGGCTGTTCAGTTGTTGTCGAGCCACCGCCGAGGATAGTTGTCTGTCTCATTCCGCTCTCTCGCCCTCGCCAGTTTAAAAGATAAGAGGAACGGGGCCGGAGATATAAGAAGCTTATCTCGTAACCGTGCAAGTGAGCGCAAGTACGAAGTGAAGTTGCCGAGCATTCGTGCGCTGTGTGTTTCAGGTGGTGGTGAGCACCACTTACTCGTCTGCTGCTCCTCCTCTGTTTTTTTTTGGGGGGTTGGTTCCTTCAGCGTCGAGAGGTGAAGATGAAAATGCAAATTGTGCTGCTGATGATGTTGCTCGTTTCCATTACTCGCGCCTCGACGGAGATGTCTGATGGTAAAGTTTCGAGAAATTTCTAATGAGTTAGTAGAGAGTGAGAGAGAGAGTTCGTACAGTCTAGATCACTTTTGAGAAAAGGGTACGGAATGGGAAATGGTTTTGGGTTAATATCTCTAAAAGTATGTACCGCATAGCTATGCAAAAAATTGCCGATGTAGGTCAACTAAACCTTGATGTGATTCCAAATTTTTGCAAAGTTCGAGCCATTAGTTTCGGCACAGTAAAATAGTGTACGATGCTCCATTTTGTGCCCTCTTTTCCTGATCTAGACTGCAGTACGCGGAGTGTTGGGAGAGAGAAAGAGAAAGAGCAGGGAAACCGAAAAAAGAATTGGAATGTAATTTTCCCAACTCTACATCTGTAGCCGTGGAAAAGTTCCTTCTCTTTTGGAAACTTTTCCCTCGGTGTATACTGTCTCTGTGCACGCTGGACGCATCGCTAAACCAGCCGGTGTCAGGCTGACAATAATAGTTCATCAAGTCTAAAGTAACTTAGTTTAGAATCTGCTGCCGTAATATTTCACAAGAGGAAATGAATATGAATCACGAGTGATAAGACACCTAGCCCACCCTGCCCCTATTATCTACAAGGGGCCCGTCGGTGAAGGCTGTTCTAGAATAAATATATCTATAGCTACTATCGCATGCATGAAGCACAATGCCAGTGTACCCTTAGTTATAATAACCGTTGCGGCTTTTGAGAGATTCAACTTCGTGATCCTTATGTCAAAGTCAGAATTCTTCTCTCCCATTGGAACTTTACCCTCAACATCTGATCAATATCACCAGGAATTAACTGAATCCGACAGAAGTGGTCTCAACTGTAATAGCTCTACCTTGTGATGTGAAAAGCACTATTGACTAGCGTGGTGTCGACATGCAAGGAACAGCATGGTACTGCTTATAAAAGGGCTACCTAAGCCTTCAATTTTATGGTTGGTTTTCATATAGTCGCTGCACGCATTGCCTACCTTGCCTCTACGTTTCGAGAAGCAGCAAGTAGATGTCCTGGACATGTAGCAAAATTGCCGCCTTTTCATACATATGCATCGTGTTTTCTTTTGAAAAAGTATGTTGCATGTATAAAGTATATGCATTACTGTAGATGTATAACGTGCTAAAAGTCGTCTTGCCGACGTGTTTTGGATTGTTAAAAAAATGCCATAACTTTGGGTATAGTTTATCCGAGGAAGATGTCATATGTAGGATTTAATAAAGGCAGGCACGGGGGGTTAACCGTGTATTTGTTGCATAAATGACAACGCGGCGTCCCTGTGTGTATTCACGTTCTAGCGCAAACTGTTGCACTTCGCATATGCTGAACACGTGTGTGTAACTGAAACTTTCGCAAGCTTACGTTCTAACGGGACCCTATAGAATAGGGAACGAGAAGCTAGTTTATATTACTAAATGGTTGTGAAATGCTTGGTGACACGGATATATTTATATTTTTTGGTATTGACATTGGCTTAAAAGAATTTTCCCTGTTGGAATAGCAATAAACTTTCCTAGTAGAAAATTCGAGTTAGTTTAGATCGCATGTGCCGTCTACAGCCAAAAAAGGGGTTTTGAACGGCGGGGAATTATGATAATTGTTCATGTTTAGGATTTTATTGTGTCAAAACTAACGGACCGATGTCAACGAAACTTTGTGAATGTATTAAGTACCATTCGTTCTGTACTGAGCATTTTTTGGGTTGCTGAATCTTTGAAAGTGTGGGAGCAATAACCAATCAAGTTTTCCCCAACAATAACCCTCTTTTTAAAAAAATGCTCTAGACTGTACTTTCTGCTTTTCTAACATTAGTTTCCCATTCTGGTGCAAAGCTTCTAGTCTCAGTTGAAAATCCACTTAGTGAAAGGGGACCTTTGCTTGAAAGAAATACTTGGTTGTCCTAGTACAATCACTAGCTCTAGTATCACAAACAAAGGTTGGAGTGCATTCGAACTTGACACTTGAAAACTTATCCCAAGCCTTGAATCTTGAGTATACTTCAATAGACAGTGAAAGACAAGGTAATTCTATGCCTCGTATAGCTCTTCCTCCCCCATCTAGTTTCGGCCAGTATTTATTGAATTTCTTTGAGGAACATGATACTAGGGTTTACGTTTGAAAAAGCAGCAGAGTTTGATTTGAAACGACCGCGCGTAGGACGAGACATTTCGTGGAAATGGAAAACGTTATAGAGGAAAAAGAGAACGACGTAATGAAACTGAGCTGCAGGGGTGACGAACATTATTGTTAGTTGATTGGGTTTATTAATCGAGTTGCCGTGTTAGGTCGAAACGGCGCGGCATTGGGGAATGGTCTAATGTTGCTTAGCGTGACAGGAGGCAAAGCTTTTGTCAAAACTCGCATCCAGTTTATGGTTTAGCGCTCATCTGGCACGCGTTAACCGAGTATAGTTGCAGACTCTTTGCAGTCCCGTGCGTATGCCCTGTGTGACGCTAACCGTGTATACCTTATACTATGCGCGTTTATTTGAAAACTGCTTCGTGATTATAAACCAGCTGTTTATTTTAATACACAACATCTCCTGCAGTGTTTCGTACAGTCTATAAAGCAATAAAAAAAGGGGAAAAGTTGATCGCTTGCGGCACCCAAGTTTTCAAAGGTATGGCAACCCAAAAAATACCGAATGTAGAACTGGAATCACTTTATATACTCATTAATTTTCATTGAAATCGGATTGTTAGTTTTGCGAATATAAAATTCTAAAGTTAAGCCGGTCCATAAGTTCCTACCATTTAGAGTAATTTTATTTTTGCCCTAGACTGTACGGCATCAAAATGTAGCGAATGTTTAACGTCTGATATAGTTGACGACAGTCACGTGATGTTAAATGGCGCGTAGTATACAAACTTTCTGGGTCTTACCACTAGTTTATTGCAGTGTCTCTCGCACTTGTTCGTCTGTTCAAAAATTTCCCGCCCCTTGGTGTTCTTGTGGACAAGAAAAAAGATTTTTTTTCAGAAAACAAAAATGGGAGGCTTCGCGTGCATAGTTCTAAATATGATATAGCTTCACGCTGGGACCGAAACGTGTCTAAAGTGAATGCCACGTGGCCAACCTGCTATGGCGCTGGGAGAGAGGCGAGATTTATTTCTCTTCGCCCCTGTGTCTTGCGGAAAACTCGAACAAGTTTTGAGGTTGAAAATTGAAATCGATGGCTGCGGTATATCCACGGGTGTGCCCGCTGTGCTGCGTCTAGTAGGGAGACCAACTGTGGAACCGAGAAATTATTCTCCGTGTTATTGTACAAACGTTCGTAAGTTTTGTTTGCGATTCGTCTCGCATTCTACGGTGCGCTCGATTGACCCTATGCCACCGTTAGTAGCGCCATCTAGTTGTTGTAATACGCGTCGTTTTAACTATCGGGTTTTGAGTTTTGCCTCAAGAATTGTCAAGTGTTTGTTTGATTAGTTAGCTCATCGCGGAATGTATAGAATTGTGCATGATCTTGTAGTCGTAACAAGGATGCACTTGAGATATTGTTTCATATTTATACAGCGAGTCTAGTTAGGTCTCGCTTTTGAAGTACGGTAAGTGGGCGCTTGATCTAGCTGCTGCGGCGCAAATGAGTATATTGGTACAGTGGCTGTCATAGAAGGGAGCAGCTGCATACATCAAGCGATGTTTTGCAAGTAGCAATTGAATTTCGCCTCCAAAGGCCCTTGAAGGTTTTCCTCGGTATGTCTTCTCATGGCGCATGCGGCTTGTGAAACATGCCAATCTCTGCGGGGGGACATTTCTTCGTAGCCTTTCAAGTTCATGGTTTCCTCGCGGGGGGAATTTGCTTTTCAAAAGGGAACAGATTAACTGACAACCCCCCTCTCGGGCCTCGGCTAAAAACTGGAAACTTTTGTCCATGCCTGATTCTGGCGCTTCCCGCTGAGGGCATACGGTCGCCCGCGCCACTTTTTTCCCTCCACTTACTCATCTTAGACATGAACATCATCGTCTCGGTTTGCTTGAGACAAGGTGAAAAAGCACCATCTTGGTGTCAAAATTACGCGTATACTCGTGCGTGTTGCCTGACTTGTATACCATTGCTATCTGTCTGGATAATCAACTCTACGGGAATGCGCACTGACAGTCTGATCAACAGTTGTATCTTAACTTTGCAGGGTCGTGTCAGTTACCGGATTCGTGGAGAGGGTCTTGGTTCCAGGCGGGTCACCCAGTGATTCAGATCAATTCTTCAGCAATCAGCGTGAAAGGCCGCTGTCTGGAAAGTGACGGAGATTCTCGTTTCCTCTTCGAGGACTCAAGGTATGTGAGACATTATCCCATCTATCGAGTCCTCTAGCGACTCTGATGAACATCTTGATGTATCTTTTAACCCCGCGGCCGCCATCTTGTGCCCTAGTTCAGATCACCATGGCTAGGGTTTGTTGTAAACAGAGAGTTTGAGGGGGGGCTCTGATAGAACCGATAACTTATTTAGGGCTTCGTCGTGCACTCATAACGCGCATCAACAAAGATAACTCTCATTGAATGGACACTTGCTCAGTGTGCCATTCTGTGCTAGTGGTCACGACAATAGGGTCCAATTCAATTGCCGTCCCTTGATATTCCAAGGGCAGTTGATTGAGGCAAGGCGGAACTTGGGTGTTCGCGTCAAACTAGATTATGTCCCCGTTAAAATCCTCGTTTACGGAACGGCCATCGAATGCCAAAAACTGACCATCTGCACACACCAGCGGCCAAATGTCCTTAAGCCACTTATTGCTGAGGATTAGCAAGGTCTCATTTACCGAGTAAATTGTGTCAAGCAAATAGATTTAAAGTTAATTAATTCTCTGGAAAATTTACTAAGAAGGGATACGTCAAGGAAAATATCAATTATTCTGATACGGCAGCCTGCGAAAAAAGCGGGAAAATACAAGCTAGCCCGACTCGAGTGAAAGAGCACGGGAGAATCGTTAGGTATAAAAGAAGTAAATTTTAGATAAATGTCGAACATGAGCCAGAAAGGTGCTGGCCAAGGTATAGTCCTAGTACTGTGCTAGTAACTAGATTTAAACTTAATAAGTTATCTGTGTAAAGTGTTTTAAGAGAGCGGAGAAAATTCGATATTGTACTCCGCGATAAATTGCGATCGATAACAGCGAGAAGATATGTTAGGTTTATTTATCCGACTCTAACCGAAAGACCACGCGACAGTCATTAAATATAAATGTTGCAAATTCTACATAAATGTCGAGCGGCTAGAGAGGCGCGTGGCCAAAGTAAAATCCTACTTTCCTTGCCGGCTGTTTAGCAGGGAAGTTGGCCAACCCCTCCCGGATGCATGTTATCAGATCCCAACCGGCCCCAGAGCCCAAGTGGCATAGACGCACACATTAGTACACGTTAGATAGATAGGCAGATAGAAGGTAAATAGATAGTCAGATAGATAGATACATAGAGGGATGGATGGATGGATGGATGGATGGATGGATGGATGGATGGATGGATGGATAGATGGATGGAAGGATAGATGGATGGAAGGATAGATGAATAGATAGATAGATAGACAAATAGATTGATAGCTAGAACGATAGATAGATAGACAGTCAGATAAACAGATAAACAGTTCGACAGTTAGGTAAATAGATAGTTAGGTAGATAGATAGACAGTGAGACAGCTAGGTAAATAGATAGATAGATAGATAGATAGACAGTTAGATAGATAGTTAGAGGTAGATGGATAGATAGACCGATAGATAGATAGATATTCAGACACACAGAAGGTTAGATAGTTGTACAGATAGACATATAGATAGTTACACACACATACAGTTAGATGGATGTACAGATAGACAGATGGCGATGTTCTGGGACCGGTTGGGATTTGCTAGTGTGTCTCCCGGTTCGATCGAGAGCGCGTGGCAAGATTCCGGAAAACGTCTTGTGTGCCCTTCGACTTCGACGACGGGGATCGGCAAAGGGGCGGAAATAGGGGAAAGGGTGCCAAAACGAGGCGAATTTATGGACAGTTGGCAGTTGAGGAGCAATTTTATTGTGCCACCGGCAACCTTGTTATGCTAATCAAGTGGCGCATCGTGTCGTCGTACAAGAGACGAGGCAGTGAAACGACCAGAAGCAACTTCTCAAATTGCGCCCACAAGTCTTTAATAGCGTCCCTGGAAAGGTCCGGAACCAACTCGCCGACTTGACGACGCGAAGGACCATTGAATCTTCAGTGGCCTTCCAGCCTCGTAGGGGCCGTGTTTCATGTAGATGTTTACCAAAAGTCCCTTGCGACTTGAGTCAAGTTCTACAGCATGGGACTACGAGGTCCTTCAAGTTTTGTGACTTTTTTGTCATTTTCTGTTATCGATACGCTCCTTGTATGACTTTCGTAAGGGCTTCTCAGTAGGCCACTTTAACTCGACGTGCTAGTTGGATGTGAATGTCCCTCCTGGATGTTTGCGACATTTGGTAGCGATATAAATAGAATCCTGTAATAAGACCGAATACTATTATTATGTATTGTGTATCGTGTATTTTTATTATGATGTGTTGTTATGTGTATGTGTATGTGTATTATTATTCGTATCATATTATTCGTAATGTTAACGCAATGCCTTAATTGTAGTCTCTTTCGTTCGGGGTGGTTTGTAAAGGTTGAGTGGAGTTCGCACGAGATCCTTGTGTCATTCCACGACGTTTGAGTGATGTTCTTTGTAAAAAAAGACCGGCCATTCCGTCAGGTGCTTGAAGGCTCCATGAAGCTCCGTTGATGACCTGTAATATTCTTTAATACCCTTCAGGACATGTCTTTTCATCAGATTTTTATGTTTTCCTAATACTTGGCCAAAATACCGATCGTTCCATAACTATTCGCACACGGGGTTGTGTCACGTCTCATAAACACCGGTATTACTGCTGATCGAGATCGCTTTTCAAGGGTTTTTGTTGTCACTGACCTTTTGATCCTGGGTATATACCTCGTCGTCGGGCACTCGAGTATCGTGTCAGAAGTCTCAAGAGTACCTTACAACTTGTGTAGACTATACGGACCGCGTCAGGGTCCCTCTTTTTAAATTCATTAGACCCATTCTCCTCGCTATCCTATTGATACTTGTGACTTTGAAGTTGTATTTCAAAGTTCAAAGATGAAGGTTTTATTCATCTAAAGTTTTGTTGTGAATCGCTGAATCCTTCGTTAGTTCAATTCGAATCTAATGCAAAGCTTGGCAGAGGTTTCGTGGTGAATTTTTCAGTGTAAGCATCCTTCCTATTTTTTCCAGCGAGACGATCCAGAAGTACCATGTTCTTCCCCCCGATTTGTAATGATCTGTGACGCCCCTGTAGGATCTCTTTGCTTTCCATTGGACAAAGTTACGGCACTGGGAAGTCGATTATTCCTACGCTGCTTCAAGGATCGTTAAAAAGTTCCTTGCGATCCTGAATCGTGGGCCTGTAATGTCGTCGAGAGTCGCCTCCTTGCTCTTTGTGTTCGTGACTAAGTATCGAACGTCGGTCGGAAACGACATTGGCCCCTAGTCACGGAACAAAGTCCTCTAGTCCAACATCCATAATTCAAGGTCTGACGACAAGTCACGGGAGTTCGTGTCTTATGCGTGCGAAAATCTGCTCCAGTGCACATTGAGATTGACCAACGTCATCCTCGGTACTTATCAACGACTGGTGCTTACTGTTTAAACGTACCAAGTCTGATTTACTGTGTGGTTGTGGACTTCTTTACGTTGCTTCGTCCAGTCTAGAGCCAAAACAGGGTTTTGAATGGAAGGGTATCATGAATTTTTTTCCCAGTTTTAGCATTTTATTTTGGCGAAACTTACAATCCGATTTAAATGAAACTTTAGCAATGTATAAAGCACTATCTGTTCTACACTCGGTATTTTTTTGGTTGTTATATCTTTGGAAACTTGGGCCCCATAAGAGGTCAACTTTCCCCCCAGCAAGATCTCGTTTTCAACTAATCTTGAGCGCGATAAAAAAGGCTCTTCAGGTTTGCAAATCAGTATTTGCCCAGATTACGTATTCAAGCGCTACGAGCCGTTTCTCTTTTTTCCCTCTCCGTTTAACTTGCGATTTCAGGACGTGTTCTTTTTAAATCAAGCGCGGTCCGCTGGGCCTTTTGCATAATTGGTCCAACTTTTCCTCGTGTCGTTGCTGCGGAACGGAAATCCTGCTTTATGTATCGATCCTTAGAAGGGCATAGGATTATCATTGAAATGATGACCGTATCCCATTGCAGTGCCGCTATAGGGCTAATGTCCTTTCACCCCATTGACGTAAGAATCCCTCTTCGTCCCTCTCCTCGCACTCGTTCTCTCTTCCCATCTCTCTCTCTCTCTGTCGCTTTTGGCAGTCAAACTCCCCGGCCTGGCTACCCGCCTTCCGCCAGGGAAAGCAGGGGTGGTGAAGGCATTTCAATAGCCTGGACTGGGTGCTATTTACATGGACCACAAAAGCTGTACCGAGTGTACCGAGTAAGAGTCGAAAACGGCCCATTAACCCATCGGCCGCGTGTCTATTGACACAGCCTGCTTGACAAAACCCCCAACTGCTGCGATTACGTATATCGCCTATCCCAAAATCGATAGCACATCTAGCGCTCAGCCGTGTAGTATAGATCCCTCAGCTGCTGTATATGAGATTCCCACTTTGGAATTCCTCATCCACTCGACATTTCCGAAGAAAAATTGTTTCGCCTTATCTTGCACTGTGCCATAAGTATATTTACATAGATTTCTTAACTAGTATTACCATGTAGTTAATTGTTTTGTGTTATAGGACTTCCTCTACTGGGCATTATAATACATGATACCTAGACATTACCTTAATATATAACTGCATAGATACTTCATACACCGTTATACTTTGCATATTATAATATTGAACCATATGTATGTATATCATATGCCATCGCATACTTTTGTATATGCTTTACTGAGTATTATAACTTATGTTTACATATGTATCCTTAATTGAACCTGGACGTAGGAATCCAAGAATGAACCTCTACAGGATTCAAACTGAAGATATAGCGCATCTCATTAATCAACTTGATGACGAATAGCCTGTATAAACACAAAGCATAAACATTGTATTTAATGTCAATTAACTTTATTGATTAACGTTACTTTATCCGCAAGGTACTAAAATCATATAACTACAAATCATCCAACCTTCCTGCTTTTTTAAGTATTAACCATACCATAAAGAGGATCCCCGGTTTTTAATTAGTCAAGGGAGGAGGCCTTTTTTCCCCTGAACCTTTAAGTTCTTTTCAATTAATCCAGCTGCAGCTAAAAGGGTATATGATTTATTCCTAACGCGGCGGATATACCCAAAAAGGCCATTACAGTATTGGACTTTTTCTGCCCTCTTCTAGCACCCTTCGGGAAGAAAACAGAATGGCCCTCCGCCTTGCAATGAAATATTGCGGACTTTGGGGAGCACATCGAGGGGTTTTACGACCCTCAACTTAGTTGGTTTTATCCTTTGAAATAGTTGAAGTGAAAAGGAGACCTACCAAGTTACCTTCAATCTTACCAAGTCTGGTTATTCTGTTATTTGAAAGACTGCAACTGAAGTGTGTGAAGATCCTTGGATACGTAGCAAGGGAGTAGAACGGAACCGCTGGCTAGATCATCTGGTGGAAACCATTGTACTGAACCTTGACTGAACTTAGATTATACTCCGTGTATCTAATGGAATTGAGGTGATCAATTGTAAAATTGCAATCTTAGTAAGTCTAAGTTGTGTAAAAAATACTGTTATCGGGTTAGGAGAAGAAATATATAAAAAGACTTTTTTGATATTGAAAAAGTAATAGCTAAGCCCCCCTTCCCAATACCCTGGCCTTTTCTCCAAAAGTTTACCAGAATAGGCGATAAAAACTCAGGTACGGTATGCCAGCATTCGCTCGTATCTCACCCATGGTTCGACCCATTCTTGGAGTGGGAAATAACAAGGAAGTTCTTTGTTGCCAACCTTGTCACCCTATTTCAAGTTCACCCCTGTCACTAGTTCCCACACAGAATCGCTATTCCCATTTAAAAAGAATAGCTATTTCTTGTTTCGTTGCTATATTTCACCAACGTAAGATTCGCAGTATTAGACGTTCATTAATATATGTATAATTAGATAATGTATAGTATGACCTATTTGGTTATGAAGAGTTCAACAATACGAGCATGTTATCTTGTTTCCCATCGAGTTGTTGAGGGATTTGAAAGAAGATGGGTTGCCGACCCCCTAATTCATTTACACGGGCGCCGATTGGGGTGATGAAGGGGTAGTTGGAACACACCAGGGGGTGAGAAACTTTTTCCTTCTTGAGAAATGGTGCGAATAATATTGGTAAGCCTCTTTCACGCGTCTAGACTTATGGCCTCTGTCTGGCAGATTCTCGCCCAAAGGATTTATGACTGGGGTGCACCAGAATGCTTTCCACTCCGATGATTAACGTACTACTGAGATGTGTTGAATCATGTCGGTAGTCCTCTTGCATAAATAACACAAATACATGACATATTTTACACATACTTGAATATACTAGTGTAATTTAGTATTTTGGTAGAATGAGTATATTTGTGATAACATCATGTATGCGTTAGTGTATAATGGCTGTTAACACAGATGTGGTATAGGTGCTTGACAATGCTGGTTATTTGGTTGATACCTACTTGATATCATGTGGTTATAGGGAAGCGTTTGTTATGTATCGTCTATTCAGTGGTGCGCTTTTCAGTTACAAGATTTATGGGAAGCCAGGTGAAAGAAAGTATTAAGGATTTATGAAGTTTCAGGCCTTTCCTTGTCATATGGTCTCGACAATAGGCCAGCAAGGGGTTCGCTACCTTGCCGAAAACAGTTCCCCCTTTTGACAATGGACCAAACCTGCATGCAAATCAATGGGGAATATATAATCCGTTCTGTGGAATGGTTATAGCAAAAACTATTTTTTGTAAAAAAATCCATTGTACCCGTTCCCAACAACGGGGTGCTGTGTATTCTTGTTAAGTTCTATTCAGTTGGTAATTACTTGAATAATACGTATAGGAATGCGAATTTTAAGCATTTGAATTTTCAGTTCATCTACGATCGAGTTACTTAATATCTAGTCACTGTATCATTGAAGTAAATGGAGTAAAATTTATGTAAAATCATCACCGATGACCATGGAAAGCGATAATGGCACGAAAACAACAAGTCGATTGTTTACACTGCGGTTAGATCAAGCATGCGACGTACCACACACATTGGCGATGGCTTGTTAGTTGGGTGGATGGAAAGTTTGTCTAACAAGGGAGGGTCGCGGCTTGAATTTGCACCTTTTCCCTCGGTCTGGGGCGCCGTTACATGGGAATGCGTTTTTATGGGAAAGTCAAACAAGAGCCATTGCACAAGCCCCTCTTTTACTCCATCCAGTCATTCCAGGACAACATACAGCTGCTGTACTGGAACTGTATGCACCGCAGACAATGTGTGTCGCTGGCTCTCCATTTTGAGCCAGTCATCCTCTCCATTAGAGCAAACATACTTCATGTTTATGGGGCGGGCCAACCTCTGCTCGGGGACTCTTGCTTCAAGTGGGAAGAGGAGAGGTCTAGGATTCTCGAGAATCTGACAAAGTTTTGACGATTCATACAGGCTCTGCACGCATGAGATTCTAGGGAGATTCATGGGAAAATCTTGAGACGAAGCACAACTTGAGAATCTTTCAGATTCGTTCAATGTTTGAATAGTCAGTCATGTAGTCTGAATTTAGCAAGTGGGATTCATATGGCATGTTGAAGTTATTGTACTGCTGGGATTCTTAAAGAATCGTAATGCTCTGAAAGATTCTTCGGAATTTTTGAAATTCTACGGCAGTTCGTGATAAAACTTACGAAAGATTTTGATCGCATGACGACCACCGTGAGAATTCCACCGATGGTGATTGTTACGTGACTAATTCTGAATTGTAATTCAGGTCAATGTGTGGCCATTTGAGATTCTTGCCAGGCTTCGGTGTGACCTTGCCAATTAGTACCAGATTCTCGAATTTGAATCTTTAATTATAATCATTCAAGTCGTTAATATTACTATCAAGTTAAATTTTAATATAACAGTATAATTATGTAAAATGTAACGTGAATTTTCTAAATAAGAAATTTGAATTGTGGAATAATGAATTAGAATTAGTTAACGAATAAGTTAATTAACAGAAAAAGTGAACGAATCTGCTGGTCATTTACATCTGAAATTGAATTCCCTGCGACTGAATCCAATTCCTTTTTTACAAGCCAACGAGGATGTGTGCTTGCCACCAATCTGGCTGACTTAGTGTGCGTCTTGTGCATTTCCTGGTTGTTGAAAGCGGGTGTCTGAAAGTTGGATGGAAATCCTTACAAAGCGCCGTATTGTTGCAGAATTACCAGAGTTGCATCTCATTTGGTGCCAATGGGCGCTGTAGTGGCCTAAGAGTGCCTCTTTGATGCCCTACCACTCTGATACTTCGCTACCCCATGAGATGGGTATCAAACTACTGTCGAGCCGAAAACACGGCTTAACAGCTTCTCTTCTTGTTGTTTAACCACCTTAAACATTCACCAAGATTCTTGGAAGATTCTTGACGTTTCTTTCCGACATTGACGCCCCAAAACTTGTACCGTTTAGAGCAACTAAAATAGGGTTCTTGCTGGGGAAAAGTTGATTGCTTATTGCTCCTAAACTTGCATAGATATAGCTATCCAAAAAATACTGGGTGCAGATCGAATAGTCCTTAATGCATTCCCAAAGTTTGGGTGAAATCGGTCAATTAGTTTAGCCAAAATAAAATCCTAAAGTTGAGATATTAAAATTATTGTCCGCCATTCGGGGCCGGTTTTTTGGGTTGTTGCTCTGGACTGTACCCAGGCCCCTTATTTCGATCCTTTTCAGAAGGAACTTTGGATTGGAGCCGGGATTAGACTGTCTCTTAAATCAGCGGATTGCCCCCCTTGTAATGAAATGCGGAAACAAAATCAATGCCAACAGTTTTTGTCTCACCCAGTCTGTTCTTTTTTTTCCCTTTGCTGGCTGTTCAGTAGATTTCACCGACGGAAATAAAGCGACATTCAAAAGCCCAGACTCTAAAGCCCTTCTTGCTTCTAATGGCCCTGAATATTGATAGGGGATTTATCGAGAATCATTCTCGAGAGCCCAGAAAAATCCATAAAGCTTCGATATATAAAACTTTGCTGCCTCGGACTTGTTGTTTAGGTTTTACATATGGAGCCAAACTGTTATCTGGTTTATGATAGGAGTAAGAGATTCTGGGAATCCCGCGGGATTCTCCTATGATTCTCACCACCAAACAAGGGAGATTTCCCGCTGTTTGGGAAAGTCAGTCTTTTGTTTGGGATCCAATCCTTCTGGGATTATGCAACTGGAGAAGCTTGTTTGAAAAGAGCCTGGGGAAGAGTCATTCCGGAGTCATTTGAGAATCCCAAGAGTTGTGCAACTGTCGAGACCCCTTCAGTAGTCTGTGGGAATTAGTTGGGCGAGTCCCAAGAGAAGGTTTTCAGTTGCAGAGGAGGTTTAACTTGTACTCTGTGAAGCATTTACAGTCATCCGGGAAATTACTTAAAAGCTTTATAGACATGTCTAACTTAGTGCTCTTTTACAACTCTTGAGAAGATTATTAGAGTTAAAATTAAAGTATTATTAACTTAAGTTAAACTAGTCGAGTTTAAACATGAAGAAGCAATCTAAAGGGAAGCTGAAGATGTGAATCCTAGAAAATTATATCAGATATCTGAAACCTTAACAAACATTACAGTATAAGTAGATCCTCTGAATTTTACCCGAAAGTTTATAGTTCCATCGATCCATTTAGGGAATCGTTGAAGAATCTTGCAGACTGAAGAGGGATTAGGGGAATCAGAATCCTACTATAAGATTCATATACACGTGAATCCCAGAGTTTTTTCCCCTCCTAATCTTATAAACTGACTTATAAATCTCGGGGTGTTTTGAATTCCCAAGAATCTTGGTACATAGCGGAGGTCGTTGGAACAAGACGCCGGAATGTTTTTCTACAGGCCAGAGTATGGCGTTACCCTTGTGGCCGGAAAATAAGGAGAAAATGAGTGCCACTGTCAAAGGTTTTTGTAGGTTTTTGTGTGACAAGCTGTTAGACGTATCCTTCCCTTTTCTGGTGATGTCATACGCCAGCGTCATTAGCCTAATGGATGCCTGCGTCGTTGATGACAGAACCCTCAGTGGACGCCATTTTCTGCTTCACTTGCTCAAATAAAATACGCGTCAACAACGACCGCACTCCGCGGGATGCCATCTTTCACTTATTTCTCGTCTTCCTCTCCTATTCCTCTTAAGAGTTTCCTCTTCTTTTATCCTGCTCAAAAGCCTTCGAAAGGGATAGACGTCCATTTCCGAAACCAAGGGTGTTGAAACACGTGTTGAATATAGTGTTGCGTCTTTGAGTCACTCGGCTTGTTTTTATAAGTTTGAAAACTTCGTACATCTGGCGTAAATGAATCATCAAGTTTAATTGCGGTGTAGTGTTTTATAATACGTGTATTAAGTTTTCAAATTATGGTTACAGTAATACAACACCAAGGTTATTATGGTTTTGTACACACTGGTATTGAACAGCTGCACACGTAACCATAAACTTAACTTTATAAACATTATATCATTTGAATACAAATTAACTTTTTAAAAAAAGTATATCACGTGTACATCTTCAGCTAAGAGATGGTTAACCAACGGATTGGGCGGAAATGGATTGGGGACGAGTTTAATTATATCAGCAGGACTAGAGTTGTGTGCGGTTTTCCGCTAAATTGGGTTTGTACAAACACGCGTTCCGTACATGTCGACTTGACAAGCCTATGATGACGGATCGTGACATTTGCTTGACTTATGATAGCGTGCGTGTTTCTATTTACAAACTCGTCCATAACGGAAACCCATCCGTACCAGAAGACAACGCACGAGATTCCACGCGCGCGCGTGTCTCTCTGTCTTACGGTGGGGTAACATGTGTAACATATATTTCACCAACCACGTACGTAATCGATAAGAGGTGTAATCATATCGATCACGCACATTCATGCATGCCGATTGCCCAGATAGATAAATAAGTAAATAGATAGATAGAGAAATAGATAGATAGATAGATAGATAGATAGATAGATAGATAGATAGAGAGATAGAAACATAGATAGATAGATGACAGATGGATAGATGGATACATGATAGGTAGATAGGTAGGTAGGTAGATAATAGATAGATAGGTAGATAGATAGATAGATAGATAGATAGGTAGGCAGGTAGGTAGGGTAGGTAGACAAATAGATAGATGGGTAGGTAAGTAGGTAGATAGGTAGATGGGTAGACGGATAGATAGATAGATAGATAGATAGATAGATTGGCAGATAGACAGATAGATAAGTAGATAGGTAGGTAGATAGTTATGATAGATAGTTAGGTAGAAAGACAGACAGCTAATAGACACATGGGTAGATACATAGATAGATAAACAGATAGACGAATGGACAGATATACAGATAATTAGATAGATAGATAGATGGACAGATAGGTAGATAGATATTATCATTCTGACCTAAATTCAGTTCGTAATATTACACGAAACCATCACATTAACAATAAATGCACTTTTAAATATTCAAAATTGGACGTTTAAACGATAATTTGTATCTATTATAAACTGTTTGTGAATGAACATAAACTATTGCTAAAATAACAGAAGTATTTGCGTTTTTGAACCGGCGAGGACGATCTCCGCAGTCGGGCCTTGATACGGGCCAGTGTTAGGAGGACGTGCACACGGGTATTGATAGCAAATTAGGGCGAATCAGTGTAACCTGTTCTGAGCTATAAAAAGAAGCTTGACTGATGTCCCGTGGGGTTTACCTTGGGAGATTGCAATAATCCTCGTTTTTGGCATCGGCTTCCATTGGGGTCTGACGCAGACCTAACACACATAGACAAGCACACACACACATACACACAGAGAATATTGAAGTCGATGAGAGATTTTCAAGTGGCCCGAGGACTTTGCTTTGATCCTCTGTGTCAACGTGGGGCGCACCCGAGGGGTCCGCGAGTCCACGGAAATGTGTGTGACGAGTTGCACAGAACGTTTTCTGCACATTTTGAAGAGATTTTGGGCTGCTAAAGTGTTTGAGGATTCTCAGATTTACGAACCCCTTCGGGCCTCACCAATCTCGACCGGGATCTTCTTCCTATTTTTTTATTTTACTTTTACTCTATTCTCTTTCTATTTTCTATCCTTTCTTGTTTAGCCAAGGCTCCTTGCGCTTGTTCCCTTCTAATATGCCCTTCTTTTGTGTCTTCCTCAGGGACAACTGCTACCGTTGTTTGTTCATCGTCCACCAGAAGCATCCCAATGTGCTCCAGTACAAAGAGAGTAAGTAGCGTCAAAGCCCAAAAGGCGAAACACCCGTAGTTCTATATGGTAATTAGAAGCTTTATATACAAGCGCTGTTCTTTTGATTCCAAAATATTGATAGAACCTATTGAAACCTTGCCTTTTTGATGATCTGAAAAACATCGTCTAGTAAACTATCTACTAGACAGTTCAGAACTAGATGCTGAAGTACTACTTATTCGGTTCAAATAACTGCTGTATAACCGTCAAGTTGGTTACACAGAGATATGTGTGATAATGTCAATTCAACTTTGCTATAACCGCCTTACATTGATAAGCATAATCGTTATACGTTTACAGATGCGATATACTATTCGTATAATATATTAACTGTATCTAAGTTACTATAACCGCCTTTACATAGATTAGTACGATCATTTCACTTCTGTAGATGCGATTACAAGATAATGATTTCAAGTGGTATTAAACATGATCTGAATGTTTATAGATGAAACACTGTTTAGTACAAGATATGATACTCTTAGTGGTGATTCGGGGGTTATGCTAATGACGGCGTTAATCTTTAACAGCAGCAAAAGCAAACTTTCGCCAGTTTGGCGATTAAGACGAGAGTACGTAGTTGGTTGTAANCCCTACCCCCCCCCGAACTCTATGATGATTCTTTCCCCTCTTTAACTTCAGCTTTTTATAGCAAATGGTTTGCGAAAACCCCCCTTAAATGGAGCTTAGTCATTAACTTAAATGCCATTAACTTATGATTTTAGCAAATTTAATTCATTTCGCGGCTTAACTTGTAATAGAAAGTATTGTTGGTATTGAATTGGTTGTTGTTGTGGAATTTGCAGCGTTTTGTGAGGAGCGGGACTCGCTGGCCAACCTGTGCTCGCTGATCCCGGGTGACGCTCAGCTGCACTCGATGTTTCGTCGCGACGCTCAACCGGTGGAGTGTCCCTTCCGCGGCTCGTTCACCTTCACGTACAGCCGCGGACACGGCGAGTGCCGGTCCCCGGTCTCTCGACTCGATTCCTGCACGGAACCTTGGAGACTCTTCTTTCGCTACCAGGCTTGTCCCGATATCCAGGGCACCGAAAGCTCAGGTATAATCTTATCAAAACCTAATTTTCATTTCTATCTAATTTATATTATCTTATTAATTTACTTATCCCGGGGATTTAGTAATTGATTTTAATGAAAGTACTGGTATATTATATCATGTTCTATTATCAATGTGTTAATTAAGTTAATTAGCATAAGTGAAGTACTGTTATTGCTATCGATAATTCAGATTGGAATTAGGTCGGCAATTTATTATTGAGAAAACTAATCGAACCGAAAGCCAAGAGGGGCAAAACACGAATCCTTTTGTGGACAATACATGCAATGCATCGATTGTGGCGTTAACCAAATACGTGTTATGTAAACTACACGTAATAATTTATTTGGTTACCTTTTCTGGTGTGCATATGTGTGTGCTAATCCTGTAGTAGGATGGAATTATAAAATCACTGTTCGTGGCCATTACTATTGCCGTATTATAGGTAAACAGTTAATCTGTTACACTGCTGAGGTGGTTTTCTAACTAATGTATAAGTCAAACACATGACACTTGTGGTTTCCAAGATGGATAGTTAGAAAAGTAGATAGAGTAATAGCGAGACGGACAGATAGAGACAGATTGATAGATTGATAGATAGATAGATAGAGACGAGCTGATAAATTAATAGTTAAATAGATAGACAGGTAGATAGTTATACAGATTGATTGATTAATAGTGAGATAGATAGAGAGAGAGAGACAGATTGATAGGTTAATAGTGAGATAGATAGACATAGAGTTATATAGATTGATTGATTAATAGTGAGATAGATAAACAGATAGATAGCTATACAGATTGATTGATTAATAGTGAGATAGACAGTCAGATAGATAGCTACATAGAAAGAGAGATAGAGACTAACTGAGAGATTAATAGTGAGATAAATAGATAGCTAGCCAGCTAGATAGATAGATAGAATAGATAGCTAGATCGATAGATAGATAAAGACAGATTGGTAGATCGATAGATAGATAGAGACAGATTGGTAGATTAATAGCGATATAGATAGATAGACAGTTATTTGTAAAAAAAAATTGTCACCTGTTTTTTGGAAACCGTATTTGGTTGTTTTTCTTCAGGAGAAACAGAAAACAGACAACGTGAAAAACAGGAGAGGGGGAAAAAAACATTCACCCATTTCCCGTTGA
>JAIQCU010000199.1:0-83045 GCA_022114935.1 Leptestheria dahalacensis | reverse complement strand
TTTATACAATATTGTTAACACTAATTACTGAAATAGCTTTTTTTTTACTTGGTGTGGCCTTGATTGACCTGTTGTTTTTTTCGTTTGATTTTTTAAAAAATGCAGTAAGGAATCGGCTAAGAAGAGTCCGGCATTACCGTCAAAATTTGGCTTCCGCACAAAGAATGTCATGGAGAAGTCTTACTCTCAGGACGCTGAAAGCATAGTTCACAAAAGGGTAAATTTCTGTCGACGTGATTACCTTTGGCATATGCTTGAACGGTGTGTTTGGAGCTGTTCAGTCGACTCGGATCTCCTACATTAAGTTATATGAAGTTATAACTACAGCATTTATATTATTTAATATTAGTTAGTTACATTAATAATAATAATTATATAAGTTAGTGTTATATGTTAAGAATTTATGATTTTAGACATTAAGAGTGATGTGCAGAGAGCTATTTCAGAACGTTTGGGTGAGTAGTAGTAACACTGCTTTAGTTATTCTAGAGAACCGTGACGTCACCAATAGTTTTACCTGTTGATTCGCATTCATATTGTCATATTTGATTCATTTGAATAATAATTACCAGTAATTATTTGATACTGGTTCTAACATAGTAATCTTCCGAGTCAGTAAGAAAGAACTTCATTTAACAGCTGAAACTAAAAACCTTGCCAATTGAAACATTTGCAACTTTTTAATACAATCGAATTAAAGTAGAATACAACTCGATTCGATCTTAAATTACGCCTTATCGGCATCCGCTCCGGCAATGAGTAAAATGAACAGCTCCAAATTTAACACGGCATGCATTTCTGCTTTAGAATTTGTATCTGGTTCTCAGTTTAAGTCTTTATAATTTTTTATTATTCAATTCATTAATTTCTGTTTTTGATTTTTTTTTCTGGTCTTCTTTTTGGACGTGTTGGTTTGGATGCTTGGTGTGATTGATTTACCTGCCTCCCCCCCTACTCCCCCGGTCCGCTCTCATTGGTTGGTTTAGCCCGTTTTGCGGAAAGTCTCTCACTCGGAAACGGATTTGAAATCCTCGTTCCAGGTGGAATCGATCGAGTCGTCCAAGAGCTCCGAGTCTTCCATCAGCTCGCAGGCCGAGGACAAATCCTCGGCGTCCGGCATATCAACCAAGACGCGCAAGAAAATCTTTCTCTTCTCCAGTTTTGCCCGGAGGAAAAAGAAGACCAACGCTCCGCCGTCGTAGACTCTCTAAAATGAACCGTTTTTTAAAAACTCGATTTAATTTTTTTAAAATACATTTTTATCATTCTTATTTTTAATTTAAGTAAATTCTAATTGTCCAGTTCAGGAGAGAAGGTCGCCGCTGAATCCGGACGGTTTTTTTTTTCTCTCTTCCGGATAGCTTGTCATTTTGATATATTGGTGAATCTAAATTAAATTTATAGAAATTGTAATTTGTGTAAGGTTAATTGCATTTCCTTTTTTGATACGAACTTATAAATATACAAGTATTCTTCACACGTAGTCCGAGACAGCGCGTCCTTTTCTCCTCTCGCCATTTACCTTGGAAATAGGAACTCTACGGTATTGATATGCTCTCCACTGCTTACAGGAACGCTTTAAAACCCTTGTTATTTTTTAAAATGAAATTCTATCTGGCTCGTGTCAAGATTGCGTTTTCAGGGGGACCATTTTATATTTATTATTTTTATTATTAAATTTTTTGAAATTCAAATTTTGCGAGTGTGAGATTTTGTTAGCCGAATTTTTAACAAATGTTTCTTGTAAATTATTGCCTGTTTTAAATAAAATACCCAAGCTGTTTTTTTTTCTAAATAGGAAAATTTCGTACAAGGTGTGATGGTGAATTTTTGTGTTTTCTTTAAATGTCTCACTCTCCTCTTTTGGATGTTTAAAACTAAAGTTTACCGATGCAAATAAATTGCTGGAAATTTTAATTTGTTTATTTGTTATAAAGTTATGCATAAGAGGATAAGAGATACCTGGGCAGGATTATATGGTCATTGAACATTTGAAGAAAATATTTTATAAATTTAATTTAATTATACATATATATTCTACATATTCCCAGAAAAAGGCTGGGAAATTGATGATTGGACACGATGTTCTGGTGCAGCTGGCATCTAATTAAATAATGTCAGTACAATTTTAATGTAATTTTTTAAACAACACTTCCTTGTTTATTCCTCACAATTCTCGCTGCAATACAAAAGATGATACTTGCAAAATCAAATGGAAAAAGAAGATAAACTAATGCAGTTAACAAGTCACACGTGGTTATTCGTCATCGCTGATATCCTGCCCGCACTCGACGAGTAGGTTACCCCACTTTGGGTTGCCGACGAGATCCGCATCTCCCGACATGATGATATTCTGCAGCAGGAATCGCATGAAGTTGTATTTGCCCTTCATCACCCGGAATGACTGCACGACTCTGAAAATTATTTAAAAAACTAAGAAATGAATACGAAAAAATAAATATGTAATGAAGTGAAATGAAGAACGAGAAAAATGCCACAGTGCGGAAACTTACTTGTGTAGTTGGTCGCTGTGCTCGCTTTCGGCGTCCGCAGATCCCGTACCCAGAGCTTTAATTTCTTGGATGAGCCTGTCTCTTTCCTGCGTCATCCGCGAGACCTCGTTTTTGGCTTCCCGTACTCTCCCGGCCTTGTCGTCGACTTCTTCTGTCAGGGCGAGGACCTCTTGCGAGAGTTTGTTCATCTCGTCAACGTCCACCTTGATGTCCCTTTCATAAAAACAGATTTATTGTTTGGCGTTACCACAAAAGAGGGGTTTCGAAAACTTACATCGGGATTTGACCGTTCTCGCGCAAGTCGTTTAACAAGTGGCGAACCAGTGACAAGTCAATCATGTTAGATGTTATGAGTCTGGTGTGTCCGACGCTGTCAATTTGCGTGTCGATTTCTTCAATCTCGTCTTTGAGGTCGTCGACTTCAGCTTTGATGTTGGGAAACTCTTTGGCTGCCAAAAGTCGGACTTGAAGTTGCTGTTCGAGCCCGTTGAGGGCTCGGTACTCGGTCATCAAGCGACAGAACTCTTCAAAACGGGAATCTTCCTCTACTGGGATGTAGGGTATTATTTAACAAGAAACGTTTTAGTTTTATGTAATCATTTTAATTTCAAATTAATCATTACCGGTGTTGTTTAGAGAAGTCATTTCAGTGTTAAAACACGATATGTAATATAGGTGGTTAAAAGTTCAACGGTTACTTCTGTTTATTGTTTGTTGTCAGAAAATGCGACCGGGCAAGTTCAAAGTATATGCAGCGTTGCCTGATTTCATAAAATAGCTATTTTTTTTAAATTAAATGATGTATTACCAATAGTAAGTACGTAATAGTAAGTCTGCTATGTTTCAAATGCGGTCTTTCAAATTTCGATTTCTTAGTAATGTGATTAATTAACAATCCCTTTTTAATATAACTAGATTGATCCTTAATATAGTAAAGTAGTAAGTAGCTTGATTTGACGTGGAACGCATTGTGTTCACAGGTTAACTAAGATTAAAAACTAGCTTGAATTGACATGGAACGCATTGTGTTCACAGGTTGACTAACATTAAAAAACATAGTACTACCCTCACCGAGGAATAGTTTGTCTCCATTGCTTTCTTTTTTACACCACAGTACAGTACTTAAGTAGCTATAATTCGTTTTTTTTTGTTTTCGCGATTTTAAACTCTCTCGCAATAGTTAGTTTTAAGTAACCTGGCTTTGTCTGACGTACTTTAAATCAAATTTAAATAATGTTCAGTGAATGAAATGTCTTCGTTATTTGCTATGTGTGTTTGTGAATAGCAATCGAATGAAGATGACTCTAAAATAATTCATTAGCTGGAAAATTTGCAATTGAAAAGAGGGCGAAATGTCGAGTCGACTGCAGTTGAAAAGAGCGTCAAAAGTTGAGTCGACTCGTATACGACACGTGGGTACGCAGTTGAGTCGACCGCAGTTGAAAAGAGCGTCAAAATTTGGGAAGACTCATATACGACACGTGAATACGCAGTTGAGTCGACCGCAGTTGAAAAGAGCGTCAGAAGTCGAATCGACTCATATGAATCCATAAGTACGCATTTAATTGGTCCACAGTTGAAAAGAGCGTGAAAAGTCGATTCGACTCATATGAGTCACAAGTACGCATTTGATTGGTCCACAGTTGAAAAGAGCACGAAACGTCGAATCGACTCATGTACGTCACATGGTGGGGCGAGATGGTGGGGCGAGTTGGTGGGGCGAGATGGTGGGGCGAGATGGTGGGGCGAGTTGGTGGGGCGAGATGGTGGGCGAGTTGGTGGGGCGAGATGGTGGGGCGAGATGGTGGGGCGAGTTGGTGGGGCAAGACTGTGGTGCGAGTTGGCGGGGCGACATGGTGGGGCGAGATGGCGGGTTGACTCGCCCGCAGTGGAAAAGAGGGCGAAGCATGCCCGGACTTGTTTGGCTCCCATGTTAAGAGATAGGAAACCGATTTAACATAGAAACAGATAGGGAATTTGGAAAAACGGTGGGGAGAAAAACGCGAAAAAAGAAGAAAAACAAAACATGATGTGGAAAAAAGTGAACAATATGTCTCCATGCTGTTAAGCAATGGTGACAACTAGCTTGATTTGATGTGGAACGCACTGCTTTCATAGGTTGACTAACATTAACAAGTAGCTTGATTTGATGTGGAACGCATTGTGTTCATAGGCTGTCCAACATTAAAAACTAGCTCGATTTGTTGTTGAACGCACTGCTTTCGTAGGTTGACTACATTAAAAACTAGATTGATTTGATGCGGAACGCATTGTGTTCATAGTTTGACTAACATTAAAAACTAGATTGATTTGATTTTGAACGCATTGTGCTCATAGGTTCACTAACAGTAAAATCTAGCTTGATTTGACATGGAACGCTTTGTGTTGTTAGGCTAACTAACATTATAGCTTGATTTGATGTGGAACGCATTGCTTTCGTAGTTTTACGAAGATTTCCAAGTAGCTTGCGTTGACATGGAACGCATTGCTTTATAGGATGACTGTTATTATATACTTTTACCATTTCATATTGCGGCAATACCTGACCTCAGAATTAATCGTGCTTGTATTCAAAAGACGTGAATAACACGAAGAATTCAAATTTCTTCCTTTTATTTCTTCCTTTGGCTTAATTTTTGAAATAGCGCCAAAAACAGTCAATGCATGTGAGGGGTATAACAGTTTTTCTGTCTCTAGCTTTATTCATGTCTTTTCCTTGTCTCATTTATGAAAATATTTTAACGAATAGAAAATATTCCATTCCTCGTACTATGAGAAACATTGTGAAAATGAAAATTCAGAAACGGTTCATGGTTCATCATCTTCAAAATGTGACAAACTATATATTTTCATAAGGCGCATTTCGCAATTAGTGAATCCCTCCCCGTAGGCAGCTCTGCATGTTAGTCAATTGATTCTTAGAGCGCTTGATTAAAAATTTTTCGATCGTTAATTATTTTTTTCAGTTTCAATTATTTATGTATGTTCTTAGGTTAAAATTTTTGTATCACGATATGTCATGATATTGACATGATCTATATTAACATATTGTGATGTTTGCGACATGCTCGTGATACTTTTTACTAAGGGTATTTTTACCGTGGTAAAATCCATTTCGGTTATAAATGGTCATGGCTTTTAGCGTGCAACAACATTTGCTCGCAGGAGCACTTTACATGAAATAAAATTCTACTAATTGCCAATTATTTGTATATTTATTGGTGTTTTTATCAAATGGAATTATTACTGCAGATTCGTAATAACGTATTGCTACGAAAAAACCATCGGGTTATTAAAGAACAGACCGTTTCTGTTCTGTTATACCTATCTATCTTTCTACTTTCATGTTGATTTATCCATCTATCTAATCTATGTAGTTACCTAATTACCTACCTTCCTATCTATCTATCCAATTCAAATAGTGCTAAGTTAACCAATGTACAATGGTTAATACAATTCTTGGCTAACAGTTTTGCGGTTTATTTTGAAAATTTGTTGACGACTACACAAAGCGACATTTCAGACCTAACAAATGCTATTTCAAAATATGGCCTTCAGGGTAGTCAAATACTTTGGGGAATTTCTCCACTTCTTCCTTGGTGTGGTGGTCGAGACGTTTGGGTACGGGCCGCGTCTGCCTGATCTGGTTGCTGATGTTCTCCAGGATTTCGTGCGGAACTGCGGTGTCGGGGAAGATGTGTAACCGCTGCATCATGGTCCTCCTCAGAAGGTTTCCATTAATGCTGCCGTATACTGCTTTCCAGAGTACCTGCATACAGATAATATTTGTTAAATGACATAAGTAATCGTCTTAAGGGGGGCGTTAATGCGATGGTGATTCATTATGCTTTACCATAGTGGGATCTTTTTCGTGTAATTCCCACGCTTTGGTCCACGTCGCGCCACCCGGATAGCCAGTGTGGTGGAAGTAAACACGTTTCGTCCACTCGTCGCCTCTCATGGCGATGTCTTTGCTGTTGATGACGACGACGTGGTCTCCGCAGTCATCTGAACCAGATTAATTATGTAATTTCCAACCGTACTATTCTGAGTGAGAATGAACTAGATACTTAGAGGATGATATATTGGCTTGTATAACCCTGACAAATAGTGACTAATCTTCCTGCCGGCCTCAAAGGGATCCTGCCACTGGGCGTCGTAGACGTGCCAGACTCGGGCAAAGGTTGCCCATTGCTGTTATATACAGAATGATAGTTGATTAAAGCACTAATTTAATTTTTCAAATAACACTTCCAATACACATTGTATTTAAAAAAAACGGTTAAAAAATAAGTGGAATTACTTGTACACGCTTGGCAGCAGACGACATTTTGTGTAAACCAAAGAAAACTCGAGGACGCCACCAAGCGGTAGAGATAAACAAACTTGAATTTAACTCACTAGTTTAGTTAATTCCTAATAACAAGTAGACTTACTTACGAATTTTCAAACGAAAAATGTGCAAAATATATTAAATTAATACCTGCTCTGTTCCTCTGTTATATTATGATTACATATTTGCTATAATTATTGTTATATACGTCACTGTTACCATATCAAATAAAAACGCAGACTATTGCAATGTAACTAATATTATGTTACAGGTTTTCAAGAAATAATTTAAATTCACCAGGAAAAAAATAATTAAAGTATTAAGATCTTGCAGACGAGTTAATATTAGTATAAATAACTTTAAAAATGTATGACAACGCTGCAATAGCAGAAACTTGATTGTCAAGATTGGCGCGCTTAAGTATTGTTGGCATAATTCGTGTTGTTGTTTGTTCTGATATCGACATATTACATTTGCTGGTCGGTGGAAATCAAACTTTGCCTGCATTCAATAAACTTATATATCAATTAATTACAAAATGCCTGAGTTGAACGTAGATATGCTCCCCGTTTACTATAAACGGCTTTTCCCTTACGGCCCATACTACAGGTGGCTAAGCTATGGAAATAGTAAGTTTCTCAATCCCTAATTTATAACCTGGTAATCTTATTTTCTTCCAAAATTACCCTATTAACTAGTGATGTTCCATTTTTTTAAAAAGTTCAGGACAAGTATTTTCAAAACCGGGAGTTCTCGTTCACACTGGCCGACGACATATACATCAGGTACCAGTCGTTTGCGGACCAGGCGGAAATGGAACAGGAGATAAAGAAACACTGCCCGCACAAGATCGACATCGGTGCTATTTTTTCCTTCAGGTAAATAGTATTTGTGGTTACGGTAACCCTAAACTTAATTAATACCTAATCTAAAGTAATTATGATAATTAAGTGAACCTGTGCTAATGCTGTTCACTCAATGTATCCCGCAGGCCGAAAGATCACAGGACCGTCAGCCAATTCATGCCATTGGAAAAGGAGCTGGTCTTCGATATCGACATGACGGACTATGACGACGTTCGGTACTGTTGCCAGGGAGCCGATATCTGTGCCAAGTGCTGGAAATTCATGTCGGTGGCCGTCAAAGTTCTCGATACTGCACTGCGAGGTGTTTTATTAAATTATTCTAGCAGGCTTAAAAAATGTGTTCATTATCAATTAAGGAGCGTGAACATTTTGAATCATTTCTTAACTAAAAAAAGTATATTAATAAAACTTTAAATCCAACATAATTTGAGGTGAATTAGTTTAGTAAGGCGTTCTCACTGAATATATTTTTTCTCTTTTTCAGAGGATTTTGGATTCCAGCATCTACTGTGGGTCTTCTCCGGACGTCGTGGCGTCCATTGCTGGGTCTGTGACGAGTCGGCGCGGAAACTGAACCAGGCAGCGCGCTCCGCCATAGCCGAATACCTTCAAGTGATCAAAGGAGGTGAACAGCAGTCGAAGAAGGTCCACCTTCCGGGCGAAAAAATTCATCCCGCTATACGGTAATGCGGATAACTACTACGTAGTCTACTTCTATAGTAAAACTTAACTTATGCTTAATGTTAATTCTGACTTGATTGTCTCCATTGCTTAACAGCATGGAGACATATTGTTCACTTTTTTCCACTCCATGTTTTTTTCCGTTTTTCTCCCCACCTTTTCAAATTCCCTATCTGTTTCTATGTTAAATCGTTGTCCTATCTCTTAACATGGGAGCCAAACAAGTCCGGGCATGCTTCGCCGTCTTTTCCACTGCGGGCGAGTCAACCCGCCATCTCGCCCCACCATGTCGCCCCGCCAACTCGCCCCACAATCTCGCCCCACAATCTCGCCCCACCAACTCGCCCCACCATCTCGCCCCACCAACTCGACCCACCATCTCGCCCCGCCATATGACGTGCATGAGTCGGCTCGACTTTTCGCGCGCTTTTCAACGGCGGGCCAATCAAATGCGTACTTATGACTCATATGAGTCGATTCGACTTTTCGCGCTCTTTCTAACTGTGGACCAATCAAATGCGTTCTTATGAGTCACATACGAGTCGATTCGACTTTTCGTGCTCTTTTCAACGCGGGCCAATCAAATGCGTCCTTGTGACTCATATGAGTCGATTCGACTTTTGACGCTCTTTTCAACTGCGGGCGACTCAACTGCGTACCCACATGTCGTATATGAGTCGACTCAACTTTTGACGCTCTTTTCAACTGCGGTCGACTCAACTGCGTACCCACGTGTCGTACATGAGTCGACTCTACATTTCGCCCTCTTTTCAATTGCAAATTTTCCAGCTAATAAAATAATTTTAGAGTCATGTTCATTCGATTGCTACTCACAAACACACATAGCAAATAAAAAGGACAATTTGTTCACTGAACATTATTTAAATGGGATCTAAAGTACGGCAGACAAAGCTAGATTACCTAAAACTTACTACTGCGAGAGTTTAAAATCACGAACACAAAAACTGAATTAAATTATAACTACGTAAGTACTGTACTGTGGTGCAGAAAAGAAAGCAGTGGAGACAAACTGTTCCTCGGTGAGGGTAGTACTATGTTTATTTATTTATTTTATTACGTTTCTCACATACGGCGTTAACCGTTAACTTTTTAATCAAATAATTTAAACAGCTAAACCAACTATTGTATTTTTACATACTTTTTCTATGAAACGAATGAGCTTGATTGCCAACGGCGCCATATTGCCTACGGTAACCACCCGCGGTGAATTTATATGTACAATACAGACGAAGTGATAGATGGTTAGCTAGACATAATCGTTGACAAAGAGATAGGTAGATAAACAGGCAAATAGGTGGACAGATAGATAGATAGATAGAGATATGGACATATTGATAGATAGACATGATGGATAAATATATAGGTAGGTAGTTAGATAGACAGATGTATGCATAGACAGGAAGTTGGATAGACAGATGGTTACTAGATATGTACGTAGATAAGATAGGCAGCTAGATGAATAGATAGAAAGATAGATAGACACATAGATATGTAGCCATGGATGGATAAACATATAACGGTAAATAGATAGGTAAGCAGATAGATATGTGCCTAGATAAGAAGGATAAGCAGATAGGTAGTTATATAGATAGATTGATAGATATACAAATAGATAGATACATAGAACGTAGTTAGATAGATAGACGTATAGTTAGACAGATTGATAGGTAGATGAATAGATAGATAGACAGTTTGGTTAGCTACATCTGTACGTATATAGATATATGGATAGATAGGAGTACAAGTAGATGGAAAGATGGATAGATAACAGATAGTTAGACATTCAAACAAATATTTTGGTAGGTGGATGTAACGAGTATAGGAACAATATCGATTGGAATAATCATGTGGTCTCAAAGCAAGTAACGATGTGAATTCTTATTTAACAGGCGCGCCTTAAATACCGTCGACAAAATCTTCATAGAGAGCATCATCGAGGAGCAAGATATTCTCGGCACGCCAGAGAGAGTACGGAAATTTCTCAACATCATAACGGATGAGAATTTGCAGCAAAAGGTGAAGAGTGAGATGGAGCGGCACGCAACGGGACTCCAGCGATGGCACGCTTTTGAACGGGTTCTTCACAGCAGCAAAAAGGTACATTTTGACTCATTGAATTCACTTAAATTAATTTCTGAATTTAAGTAATTGATATTAATATTAAATTAATATAAATTCTAGCGAAGCCATTTACGAGAGGAAATAATGCTGCAGTTCCTTTACCCCCGCCTCGATATCAACGTGACGAAGCAGCTGAACCACTTGCTGAAGTCGCCGTTCTGTGTGCATCCGAAAACCAGCAACATCTGCATTCCCATTGATCCGAAACGCGTGGATCAGTTTGACTTGAGCGCCGTCCCTACTCTCCCGTAAAAGCTCACATTAAATTAATTTTTATGTCTTGTTAATTTATAAGTAATATATAACATTTGATATACTTAGTTGTAATGAATATTATATTTAACAATCATCAATCATTCTTATTATGCCATCTTGTTAATTAGTATAATATCAACGACTGATTACTGGAAATCGAATTTCAATGTTTAAAGAAATAAAATTAAAGTGTGCTGATTATAAATTGTACTATTGCAGAGACTTGATCGACGAGCTCAACTCGTACGTGCAAAGCGATAAGGAAGACGGCAAGACGGTGAAGGATTACGACAAAACCAGCCTGGCGGCTAGTGTCAACTTTTTCAAGAAATTTGTTTCCAACCTGGAGCAGTCGTGGTCAGGACAGCGGATAAAAAAGAGCGGTATTCATTCGTATTAATTAACGCGTAAAATTAAAATTTCCTGCTCATTAGCTTGAACCGTTTTTTTTAATTTTCTCCCATCTAGATGAGAAAATGGACTTTTGACCGGCACACCGTGAAAAGCAGAAAAAGTCAAACATACAAGCGACTTTTTTAATTACGTCAATTTTGGCCCATCGTCATGTTTTCGCCAATTACACGTGTTACCTTCATACGAACGTTGCCTTTACTGCAGCTTTCCCGATATAATTTTCAGTAGATACTGATTAAGATTTAACTATTGATAGACAGATTAACGGTGAAGCAATTTAGATCAAGAATTGTTCGTAAATTAATCAAATTATCGCGTGGTTATTAGTTATCCACGGTACCAGTTCAAAACAGAAACTACGGAAGAGGGCAAAGTATTAGTATATGCTATCATGGCTGCCATCTTGTTTGCTATCTACAGCCTGGACAGTACACAGATAATGACAAAGTTGGTCTCCAAAATGTCTTTACTGGACTCTCCTGTGGTCTTGATAAAAAATTATCTCAAGTCCCATAATCTTGTGTATTTCTGTTTTCAACTGCGCTTTCTATTAAGGATAATCCATCAGATTAATCCATTATTTAATTAAGTAATTTTAATTTGATATTAAATTGTTTGTTGGCATTTTTTTAAGGAGTGAAATTGAGTCACCTGAATCTTTACAAGAGAACTTGACTTTTGAGAAATACTAGATGATGGGTCAGTGCAGATGTTAACGACCATTTAAAGTCTAATGCGATAATGAATAGTCTGCAAGTGATATTCACTTCGACTCTTATTAATAAGTATGAAATTAATTCAAAGTCATTTTCCTATTTTCCCATTCTTCGTTATTCAAGTACTTTATGCATTTTCCTGTTTACTCTGCCTTCTTTAATTGGCACAATTTATTAATCAACCAATAAATATATAAGTGTGTGTGTGTATGTCTGTTCTGTAGAAATCGTCAAGACTGAAATATAACTAACGTTGGGTTATTGCCAGTTTATGTTTTGATGGTTAATCTGTAACAGTCCTTAGTTGCATCATTAGTGCACAGTCATTCACTTTTCGATGTTTATTCTAGACTGTTTGTTGCACGATTTCAGTTGATAAGCACGCACGTAGCCGAGTATCTAGGTAGAAGCGCAAGGATGTGTTGCTGGCAGTTTAACGGAGGGGCTCCCTAGAAGACACAGAGATGATTGTGGACCTGATAGGTAAGTGCTTGGATTGGGCCGCAATCAAATCGTGCAGCTCTTTCTCCAAGAATCTGGCTGCACAGCAAGCCTTGAACGTTTACCTGCGCGAAAAGCATCGCCAGGATCCGGTTTTTCAATGGGGAGATGAGGTAATCTAAGTAACATCAGGTTTGCATATCGGTGAAAATGATGTTATATGGTTTGAATAAACCTCCAATACGATCGTGTGCTTAGATCTCATCTTGATCATTTATAATCTTAACATACTTTAATGTATTACTATAAGACACATTGATTATGTTACATATATGCTATAATCTAATATATAAAACAATTCAGCAAACTATAATGTTAGGTTATATCTATAGTTGGAGTCTGAATACTATATCATATATATAGTAACTAATATAATTAGTTGATATGATAGCTGATATTTAATACATTATGAGTACAAATATGATTATGTCTATTTTGAAAGATCGAATACATGCTCGTGCGATTTGACGATAAGCTCCAGACGGCCAAGTTGAAGCTGAATTCGCCGGATGTTTTGAGGAAGCTCCGACAGCAGGAGCAAGACAACGCGGGAAACGATTCCGCTCAATGGGCAAGCGAATACACATGTTACGTCGTTGAAGGAATCCCTCGCCATCCGTACGGATCGGATATCAAGGACTACGAGTCGGTCGAAGAAAACATGAAGCAACGCCGTCTACAGGTAACCGGCTGCCTTGTTTTCAAGCTGGATACATATATTTAGTATTTGTATTAATAATATCATAATATGATACGTATGCAAAGTAGAATGTGAATTAAGAATCGTGAAAAGGTCAAGTATCGTCTTTATTCAGTGAATCACAATAGATAAGCAAAGCATGCTGGTCCTTGAACACATAAGAGAAGCGTTTGCATGATTCCTGACAATGATTCTTTGTCTTGTATTGATAATAACTGGCTTGGTATGATGACGGATTGGTTAATTTATAACATCATGTCGATTACAAGTACTGATTGTGTATTACGTTGTGATTCATTCATTAAACTAACAGTTAGTTTCGGTTAATTCATTTCAACTATAGTTGCAGCTAGTACAAGTCACGTATCAAAGGATGTTAAGTCTATTTAAATTTAATATGAATCAGCGTGTAACAGTTTCACTTCTCATTGGCTAATTCACTTGTTAATTCTTACAGGTTCTCCAAGTGCTCGAAGAAAACGAGACACTTCTATCACTGACGAGTTTCCCCAGGTTGGGATGCGTCGACTTCAGCGTTCCCTACGACATTCCCACTGCGGAAAAAACGCGAAAGACGGGATCCATGTTTCTACCCGATTCGGTTCTCTTCCCGGAATCTTCAATTTATGTCATTTCAACGGAGAACTTAAGCACGAAGAGAGGAGAACAACCAAGCGTCAACCTACCAAGTAGTTCAATGACACTCAGAACTTACCACGGATATCTTATGACTCTAACCTACTTCTAGTTTTTCAGGATAGAGATACTCGAAAACGGGATGCTAGCCTGGATCATTTTGTCCAGAAACCGAAAACAGGGGTTCTGGATCATCACATCTACATGGACGCGAAAGCTTTCGGGATGGGCTGCTGCTGTCTTCAAGTGACACTTAAGGTAATACATTATTGTATTTATTGTTAGTATACACTGTGCTACTAGTACTGGGCTATTGCGCGCTAAACGGTGGCTGAAAATGTTTGTTTTCCCAAGATCAAGACAAGCTACCACACAAAACTATCCAGCTTGCTTAGTACCAGACACCATAGATGCACCAAATTTCAATGCCAGTATTTCCCCCTTCAGCGTCATTGAAATTCAGAGTGTATTCTAAATGTTGACAAGAACGCTGTGTTAGATAAATGTTCAGAAATCACTTTACGTATTTAGATTACTTAGGATATGTCGATTACCTCTGAATTGATTACTGAAGTAATTACTTAAGTGTGTTAATAAGATATAATTAATAGTTAATGTATTAACTATCCTAATATCATGATAATATTGATCATAGGGCAACAACCTGACCGAGGCAAGGATACTTCACGATCAAATGGCCGTTATCTGTCCGCTCATGGTATCTATCAAACTGTTTCATTGGTCAAATTAGAAACCCTTGTTTTTAACGAGTAAGTTTAGTTGGCCATGACAGCTGCTGCTCCTCTGCACCGGGGCATGATTGCTGATGTCGATTGTCGCTGGGGTGTAATATCTGCGACCAACGACTGCCGCAATCGAGAGGAACGCGGGCTAGAGCAGCTAAAGACCTCGAAGCAGATCATCCACAAGGCGCGTTACGATTCCATAAGCTGCTATATATCGGAAGAAGGCCAGCGGTAGCTTACGATAACTACGATCTTATGATCTTTAACTACGATTTACTATCAACACTACTTGACTAGTATTATATGTTGAACCGTATTCTTTATTTCACTACATCAAGTACAAATATGATCTAGGCAGATTTCGCTAAACACACTTTTCCCCCTTCAAACCAAAAAGGTATAACGACGCACCGGTTAGTTTGGATTCCGACTGCTTCGAGCTACTTTCGCAAGCCGGTATGGACCCATCAATGTCGCGTTACTTCGCCAACTTGTTGATGCTGGAGCCACTGTACATCGACGAAGACACGCTCAAAGGGAAACCTACTGACTTCAGTCACCTTCAAGTACTTACTGTCCACTGAAACTGTTATTAGAAAACGAAATGACGATGTCTTGTTCTACTAGACCTATTACGCAACGAACTGGACATCCATCCGCTTCAAACTGCCGTTCAAGTCCGACGATCCTGGATGGAGGATCGAGTTCCGGCCGTGTGACCTTCAGCTAACCGACAGGGAGAACGCGGCTGTCGCTTGTTTCATTGCTCTGCTATCAAGGGCAGTAATACACCTGAAACTGGATTTCCTCATTCCAATATCAAAGGCGCGTTCTATCAAATTATGAAACTTACACTCAGCTCATCATACTCAGCAAATCTAGACATAAGGAGGATTTGAAGACTGCGGCAGATATTAAAAACAGAGTTATTTGATTTGAGAATGTTTTTAAACACCAGGTGGACGAGAATTTCGTACGAGCTCAGAAACGAGACGCTGTCCGCACGCAGAAGTTCTGGTTCCGCGCAGGGAAGGATGGTAGTGTCGTAGAAACGACCATGGATGAGGTGTTCAATGGAAAGGTACTCCTAAAATTTCTTCTAGATGTGAGCGAAAAATGGTTACTTAGAAGGATTTTCGCTTGCAGGAAGGTGTATTCCTCGGTTTAGTCCCAGCCGTGCGATCTTACATGGAGGAGATGCAATTGAAGTCAAAGATGATTGAGCAATATCTGGTTTTGCTCTCAAAACGAGCCTCAGGAGAACTGCTAACTGATGCCCAGTGGATCAGAAAATTTGTTACCAGCCATCCTGATTACAAGTAAGAATTTTAAGTTTAAGTTAACCGAGTACTTACTAGAAAGTGGGCTTGGCTTAGCTTGCATGTCTCATCTTGATTCTAAATCAAGATTTGAAAAAACTGGTTCAGTATGAAGAATCCGTTGGTTCTTTTTTCGCAGGTTTGACTCGGTGGTTTCAGACTCCATGAACTACGACCTGCTGAAAACAATCGACCGCATACAGAAGAACGACTTGACCTGTCCAGAAATTCTTGGTTCATACTGATGACAGATGAAATATTTGACTACGTGCGTCTTTCACAACAAGCTATTTGAGAAGGTTATTGGGGTTGTAAACGTAGACTGATTCCGTAGTGTTCTGGATTTACTGCTGTTAAACTGACTGAAGCAATACAGACAACTGTAATGTCAAATAGTATAACCAACATCAATCGTCGTAGTAGTTTCATACAAATATAAGAAAGTGTGCGAGATAAACTCCTTCAAGAGTATCAGTTAAACACTCATCAAGATAAAATAAGTACTTTGATTTGGTAGTAAGGTAATACTAATGATAATAATAGCGCTAATCGTGAACTCTAATACATCAGAAGTAACCACGCTCGACTGTTCTTGATTAGTTATGTCTGTTTCAAGTAATGGTAGCGAATCGCGATGTCAAAATTTGTAAGTATTTGTGTGAATTGTGCTCTGTGCAGGAATCTATTACTTACAACGTAGTTTGCTGTTCAAGAGTGTTTCGCGCAGTGTATAGCATCATGTAGTATACTAGTCTGCATCGGGAATAATGTGTTCTATTATGAATTTATTTTTTCAAGGTAGTTTGAAAGATAAGCTATTAGCATGTCTTATCGTTGTGTAAAGAGCGCTGAAGTTCTCCTAACGTAGACACTGTTATAAGCCTATAAAGGTAAAAAACATATGAACTTATTATACTTACCTATTACAGCTGTATTCCAGTGGGGTCACTCATAACTTAACAAACTGAAGTCAACATGACAGGCTGTGTTTCAGCTTGTATCACTCACAACTTGACAAGTTCAGGATTAACGCGACAAGTTTATTTCATCTCAGTGGTGTCACTCACAACTTTACAAGTTAAGGTTCAACACGACAAGCTGTATCTCAGTGGTATCACTCACAACTTTACAAGTTCAGGTTCAACATGACATGCTGTACCTCAGTGATATCACTCACAACTTTACAAGTTCAGGTTCAACATCACAAGTTGTATCTCAGTGGTATCACTCTCAACTTTGTAGTTCAGGATCAACGTGACAAGCTGTATTCCAGTAGTATCACACAACTGTACAAGTTCAGATTCAACGTTACAAGCTGTATTTCAGTAGCATCACTCACAACTTTACAAGTTCAGATTCAACACGACAAGCTGTATCTCATCTCAATGGTATCACTCACAACTTTACAAGTTAAGGTTCAACACGACAAGCTGTATCTCAGTGGTATCACTCCCAACTTTACAAGTTCAGATTCAACATGACAAGCTGTATCTCAGTGGTATCACTCCCAACTTTACAAGTTCAGATTCAACATGACAAGCTGTATCTCAGTGGTATCACTCCCAACTTTACAAGTTCAGATTCAACATGACAAGCTGTATCCCAGTGGTATCACACAACTGTACAAGTTCAGATTCAACGTTACAAGCTGTATTTCAGTAGCATCACTCACAACTTTACAAGTTCAGATTCAACACGACAAGCTGTATCTCATCTCAATGGTATCACTCACAACTTTACAAGTTAAGGTTCAACAAGACAAGCTGTATCTCAGTGGTATCACTCACAACTGTACAAGTTCAGGTTCAACATGACAAGGTGAATCTCAGTGGTATCACTCACAATTGAACAAGTTCAGGTTCAGCTCGATAAGCTGTATCTCATCTCAGTGGTATCACTTACAACTTTACAAGTTCACGTTCAACATGACAAGCTGTATCTCATCTCAGTGGTATCACTCACAACTTGACAAGTTCAGGATTAACGCGACAAGTTTATTTCATCTCAGTGGTATCACTCACAACTGTACAAGTTCAGGTTCAACATGGCAAGCTGTATCTCAGTGGTATCACTCACAACTTAACAAGTTCAGGTTCAACATGACAAGCTGTATCTCAGTGGTATCACTCCCAACTTTACAAGTTAAGGTTCAACACGACAAGGTGAATCTCGGTGGTATCACACACAAATTTACAACTTCAAGCTCAGCTCGACAAGCTGTATGTCATTTCAGTGGTATCACTCTCAACTTAGTAGTTCAGATTCAACGTGAAATGCTGTATTCCAGTAGTATCACACAACTGTACAAGTTCAGATTCAACGTTACAAGCTGTATCTCAGTGGTATCACTCACAACTTTACAAGTTCAAGTTCAGCTCGACAAGCTGTTTCTCATCTCAGTGGTATCACTGATAACTTTACAAGTTTAGATTCAGCATGGCTATCACTCAAAACTGTATAGGTTCAAATTCAAGATGACAAGCTGGATTCTAGCATCACTCACAGCTTGACTGTTTCAGTTGAGAATCTGGATTCTGAGAGCTGTAATAAGAAGCTGTATTCTTGTTCTTAAAAGATTCAGGTTTGACTTTGGGCGGTATATTCCAGTGGAACTACTCACAGCCCTAAATATTGCAATTCGACGTGAGTAGCTGCTTTCCAATGGGTTCACTAACTCTTCCCTAATTTACGGATTAAGGTTCAACATGAGAAGATGAATTCCATATTGTTTCGTAGTTCAACTCGCTATCCAGATATCCAGAGCCTCTTAGTTGTAGTCTCGCAACGTAGAGTACATCATTGGACTAGTGTCATACTTCAATGTTGTATTACAGACATTACAATTAATTCATTATTGTTATATTACTGTCCATATTTCATACATTAGATCGACCTAAATGGATAAATGGCGACCTAAAAGTACCGTCTTAAAGAACTCTTAATACATATTGCTTGTGACAATTTGGTTACTAATTTATGATGGAAGTCTTTATGTATAACTTACGTCATGAACTTAAATCACTTCATTTACAAACTACCCTTTGGCATCTTATACTATATTAAATTATACTACTTATATTATTTACTTTATTATACACTTTTCTTATTATATATCGAGTTTTCACAACTCAACTGTCGCTTTTAAATTACTGCAGTTTGCAACTTTCAGTTGTTCAAGGTTTGCTTGTCAAACCGATAAGGAAAAGTCAGATTCGCGAAGTTTTTCCTTTGTGGTGCATTAACAGTATTGTCCATTTGTTTGAATGAACAAATGTTTTTTACATCAAGATAATTACATTAAAACCGTCTCAAAATTGAAAACATGACAAGTGGTTTGCGTAAAAGCCTCAAGTAGTTTTTGCTCCGTCTCGGCGAATCTAAATATTTGTTCCCCAGCTTTCCCAATAGCAGATTATTGATTTCATCAAAAAATTTTTACCTGTTATCGGATTTTCATAAGTACTTATTAAATTCACCTTAATTAATAAACTCTTTAGTTCTAACTGAAATTGAAATGCCTCTAAACTTATCAATACTACAATGTTGGTCTTACTTTTGAATACACATTACGTAAGCCATTTTCCCTGCTATCGATAGGTGACTATCAATTCATTCAATTCAACAAAGTACAGGAAACATTACGTTAATCAAGTTGAACTAATACTATATTAAAATGTGTGAAGGTCATAACAGTAATCTAGAAAAGGATTGTGTATTTCTCATAAATATTACACCAGAAAAAAACGCGCAATCAAGGTGAGAAGTCCTACTGAACTACTTTTTATGAGAAACGCAAAATACTTTGTGACTCAATATCAATCAAACTTATCCTTTTTTTCTGAAAAGCAAAAGAAATTGGCATCAGATAGTGTCAGCGCTAAAATAAACCGACAGTTCCCAACGAGTTGTTTTCGAGGCAGAATCAAGAGAAGTACTGTAAGGTCCATGGAATGCAGAACGGAAGCTATTTTCAAGATTCGTGTTTCTTCAACGTCTTTTTGTGCTGTACCCGTAGATACCAGGAGTTAAGATACTATTCGAAGGGTTGAATTGTCCTTGAGCCAAACAAAGCGCGGTAGGAGAAAAACAAAAGGAAGAAAAAGGTAGACAGGATTGTTCCATAATTGACGAGATAGTAAAAGTAGATTTTTCCCCCAGAACGCTGGAAACTCTGCCAGATGTACCATTTTTTAAGTCTCTTTTTTTTGTTAATTTTTAGAAAAGTCCCTTCTTCTTCTTGCCCTTGTCGCCCTTGTCCTTGCCGTCTACTTGCCTGGAAAAAAAAACAAACAAAGAAGGAACGTTGTTTTAGACCAGAGTTTTAGAGTAAATAGGAAAAACTGGCAGTGCATTGCATATCCAGGAGAGCATATAGGAACTGTGCGCATGCAGAGGAGATATATAGAGAGCGAAGGGCAAAGAGGGTAGAGCAAGATCATATCGACACAGGCCGACTGATAATCATCACTGCTGTTTGCATTCTTGGGTAGCGGGCTGATGGATTGCTGCTTTGGCCGTTCGCAGCGACACCGAGCGCTTGACGCGCACTCCTCGTCCTTCGCTCTGCTGCGATTGAGTACTTTGGCAGGCAGTCCTACTTTTCACACGTGCAAGCTTTTTATCAACTGTTGGCTTATTTTTACAACGGCTTCCTCGGGTTACTTTAAAAACAAACACAAAAAGGAAAACCGAGCAAGGAAAAACAAACGGCAAGCAATGGAAAATGCAGAAAGCCAACGCTTGTTGTTCATTAAAATCTACATTTTAAAACGGGAATTTGAATTAAAAAAGATGTAATTACTCTCGAGAACTGGATTCCAAGCTGCGTCTGCGCAGCTCCTGCAGAGTGATTCCCACGGATGATTCCCAGGTGATTCGTTCGTCTTCAAACTGTTTGCGCTTGTCGTCCATCTCGGTTTTCTGCGACTCCAACAGGCGGATCATTTGCTCGTGGCGCCGTTGCAACTGGAAAAGTTCAAAGTATATCTTGGTAATCAACTTAAAGTAATCAGTATTAGGTACAAATGGTTCGTTTTAACTCATCAAATGAAGCCAGATATGAACAACGGTAAAACGGATTTTGATGGTTCTCGTTCCGTCTACGGCATTCAAAATTCCAATAATTAATACTACATTATAACAAACCATTTATCTTGACTGTTAAATACTAATTATCGCAACCTAATCAAACACTATTTAATTACGTAATTTGATATTCAGAAATAATATTAATCTTGTTTGTTTACATCGTTTTCCGAGTCCTTCAGTTTTTGCGTCTTCTCCTTGACTTTGAGCTCAAACACCTGCTCCATTTCCTGTTCCATTTTCTTGAGTTTCGCCTCGTGCTCGCGTCTCTCCTCCTCCATCTGAGCCAACGGGTTCCTGGATAAGAAAAAAATTGGGCAATCAACAACCACAATCGACTATACGTAACGAACAAGTAATACTTGTTTGATATGCGGTTGGCCTTGCCGTCGTTCGTTCCAACGCCTACGCCGGCCAGTTTCTTGCAGCGGTAGTTCTCGTAATGAACGCTGTTGGTTACTTCTTTCAGGTCCGTCATATGCGTCCGGATCAACATGTTGCGCAACGCAATGAAATCGCAGTGTTCCAGGTTTTCCACTGAAAATAATAACACCACTTAAGTTAATGTAATTTTCTAACGTAAATCGCTGTTTATGCAATCCAATATTACGGATAACTTTTATATATATATTAACATATTTTATAATAATTAAACTAATATGAAAATATTTATAACATAAATGGGTATCACCTGAATAAAATATATTTAATATAAATTTGTTATTCATTCAACTTTAATTACGAATCTCATTAAAATCGAGATTAATTAAATTATTAAGTCAGTTGAAATGAACCTTCAACAACCCCCCACGGGTACTTCCTCCCGCGCAGCTTTTTGCCGTCGACCTCGATGACCGTGTTGGATCCGACCACGGCGAAAGGGACACGGTCGCGTAGTCCTCGTTGCTCTTTACGCGTTTCCTCGTCGTCGGCGTCGGGAAATTCGTAGATCTTAATCTTGTGCTGAGCAATTTCATTCAGAATCTGTCGTTAAAGATTAATACAGAGTTATTTTGGGGCGATTCAACGTTAAGTAATTTAGTTGAATGGTTTCTTTAGGTGTAATTTGGTAAGCACGGTAATCGTAATAACAGGCAAATGGATAACGTATAAAATAATAAATAATAACAATAGTATAACTATAACGACTATGACATAAATGATTTCACAAATATGGGATAACAGCTAATAGTTACTATGTTTAACCTAACCTATAAAAAGCATTGTACAGTAAACATAGCCAGCTACCTAAACTATCTGATTGAATACGTATTCACTGGATTAAAGCTATTTTTTCAACCCTGCAAGTTTTCAATTCTAGTCATCTGGTTAATAGTAATTAGTTTATTTCAATTTTAACTAGCCGTCGTTGTTCATTACACGTTAAAATTTGGTCAACAACTAAAACCCTGGGCAAAATCAAATACTGGAAGTTATCTCCAAAGCCTTCAACCTTCAACCAAGAAATCTTTAATCCAGATGATTCCGGCAGCTAAGTATTACAAGTTGAAGATTGCATTGAAAATACCAAATAACTGTTTTCCGTCTCCACAGCACTTATTAAAAATTTCGAAACGCTCTTCACCATTATGTCCAGTATGCAATGTAACCGGCAGCAGCACGCACATTCTATTAGCATGCCCAGTGACGGCAGAAACAAGAAGAACTCTTCTGCAAGCCCTTTATCTCAACAAAATACTCTCCATTTCAATCAAAAAGTGTTTTTCCATAGTCCACATAACAACAATAACATCTTTGTATAACTTATTTGCAGAATATGTAGCAATGCTTAAACAGGCCCAATCAAAGTAGCTCATAACACAATTTCAAAACATATTATTACTTTTATTTGTTTCTCTTTCCCCATTTTATTCGGTGGCGGTAGATTAGATTAGTCAAACGGGGCTCGTTAGAATTCATTTATATACATGTTAGTAGAGTAGTATACTTGAACACCGAAGAAAATGTTTCATGTAACGTGACTGTGGCGTGGCAATAGGCCTTAGGCCTTAGCCGAGATGTACAATACAATACAATACAAGATCGAATAGAATACAAGATTGATTTTAACAACATGATAATATAAATTGCTCTTTAAAAAATTAAATATCATAGTTAAACTTAACATGCAGAATTAATGTTCTACGCTATTTTTCCTACAGTACCGTTAGAATATGTATACCTGTCCATTAACGCTATCTGTACCTGTCTTTTAAAATGAGCGCACTCTTCAGGTGTCATCGTATCCGCTTTGGCCAGGACGGGTACGATGTTGACTTTATCGTGCAGCCGCTTCATGAACTCCACGTCCAGCGGTTTCAGACCGTGACCCGACGGTGCGATAAAGTACAGACAGACATGCACCCGGTTATCGCGGATCGCCTGCCGGTGAACGCGAGACTCCGCCGTTAGGTAATCCTCGTACTTGGACTCGATGTAGTCGACAAGTGGCTGCCAGCTTTAATTGAAAAATTGTAAAATTAGCTTCACTGAAGGTAACCTTGAAACGATTCATGTGATAAGAACTGAGGGGATATTTACCAGTCGCTATTGTCCACTGCATCGCCAAAACCGGGAGTGTCGACGACGGTCAGAGTTAAGTTGACGCCGTTTTCTTTCAGAAGTACTTGGCACTGTTCCACCTGAAAGTTTCCAGTTTGTTTGGATTTCAATTAACCGTTTCAGATAATTGGTGCGAAATTCTGTCTTGTACCTCAACGGTTTTCTTAAAGCGGTGAGAAGGTCCTGGATAGTCGGGTGAGTAGATATCCGTCAGAAACATCGAGTTGATTAGAGTTGACTTTCCTAGACCGGACTCGCCTGTATAAAAATGAACCAAAGTATTCAAAGTATTATTAGTTTGAATGAAGTTACAGAATAATAAACGTCAACCTCCAATCTATGGTTAATCTTTATTCTTATTATTATATTTAATATCCACATCTATTAGTTTACTCTGTTATCAAAGGATGAGGCTTATTTAAAAATATTACAATTATTTATTTATATAACGCCATACAGTTTTATTTCATAACATTTTCTTTATTAAAAATATTCACATGATAAAATAATTATCAAATGTTGTATTTACCGACAACCATCAGGGTGAATTCGAATCCCTTCTTGACCGCCCTCCGGTAGACTTGATTGGGTAAGTTGGCGAAACCGACATAATCGACTTCCCTCGCCTTGCTGGCCGCTGGAGGTAGAGGGGCCGTGCCTTTCTCGCCGGCTCTCGAGACGACCTTGTCTCGCTCTCGGTTATCCTCGGTTAGTTCTCGTTTCAGGGCCTCCACCTGAAATGAATCAACACATCAATTATTCATGAGCCACAAGTTAGTTTTCATCCATTTCCTTACTCCAGCCAACTAACCAAGGACGAACGATATGCACAAGATACTATCTTATCAACTACAATATATATCATCAGTGATGTAATGCGAATTTGACGATTAAAGGAACGCGTATCCCGATTATCATATCGTTATACTAATATAATGATTCAGTAAAATGATTACGAGTTTTACGACTCAAAAACGGTGCCTATCGCAATCGTATCCTGGTCACGGGGGTCATTTCAATTTAGTTTTTTTAAATAAATAAATCTATGCTGCGTCGATATTTCATTATACGTTTTTCGATAAAAGAAACGGCAAACCAATCATCTGTAGTTTTTTTATTGTAATAATCTTAATTCTTTGACATTTTTAAACGAATTTATTTCTACTGCTTTATTATTGTTAATTTAGAATTAAAATACTGGCATGACTAGTAATTTTGTAAAATTATTATTGAATCAAATTTATTGATTCTTACATTTTTACGATTTAAATTATTTATTATTTATTTTCTTTTTTAGAATGGTATCATTTTAAGCTGATGAATTTAATTATTACTTTTATAATGAAATAATTATTGATATTTAAATACGGTTTCTTAATAATTTTCTATGATAATTAACTCAGCTATTTCTTGAAAAGGTGAATTTAATTTTTTCATTGACATTTAGTTTTGAATATTGTATGCCTTGGCAGTGTTGGGCACCGTGCTGGCGCTGACGGCACTATGGATCTCCCGGCTGGCCAACAGACTCTCCTTGAGACTGGCTACTCCGCCCAGGGTGGGTGTGGACGTCCCCGAAGACTGGGCTGCGGTGCTGGTGCTGCTCACCGAGGCTGCCGAGGAACTCTGGCTTAGCGGAGCTGCCGCTTGAGCAGGTGCGGCGCTGGCGTTCGATGCAGCTGCCGTCGCCGGGTCCGCGCTTTTGAAAAACAGATCTCGTTTACTCTGCAACTGTAAAATAAACAGAGAGTAAATAGACCGAGGTAAAACGAGAGATCATGTAAACTTGGTCCCAGTCTAAACTGGACGCTAGCCATAAAGAGACTCGAATTTCAACTACACTCAACAGTTCATAATTACGCTGAATTTAACCTATTTTAACTGTGATACTTGTTACACAAGAAATGATTATATATTACAATAATAATATTACATGTAGATACGTATTATTACTTCATGACTCTTGATGTTAGATATGATACAATTACACATATACAAATTGGAGTAAAACCACATCAGCCGGCCAGTATGTTGATTAAGGCGCGGCTATTCAAAAAGGGCCTTAATTTGCTATAGAGGAGAAAGAGTCTGGCTCCAAGCTATGGCTTCTTGAAAGCAGGTACTTGAAGGAGCATGACCTCGAGTGGTCCGATATTAATCACGCTGCCTCTTCAAGACAAACCATCCATAGTGCGCCGACTAACGTATCTATTCATTGGACAGACCTTTTGCTGGTAAAATCAACTTTTCTCCCCCCCCCCCGCCCCCCCGTTATAGTAATTGGAGTATTTGCCATGCGGTTCCTCTGTTGGATAAGAATACGCTCTGATTTTGCATTCAAGTCGGAATCTTATTACAAGTCTGTACAGCGCGAAAGTTGTCCCGAGTAAACAATATTATTCGATATGGTTCTGCGTCATCATTACCAAGTAAAGTGGTCAATTAGATTTTAACTGAAATAGGGAACTGCTAATTGATAGCTCGTTGCTTGGCTATATGCAATTCGGCATATGTATTCATGTATAAATTCAAGTAAAATCTTACTGCTTAACTTTACCAAATCTGGTATTAGCACATTATATAGAACTGTTATTAGAAAAAATTAATACCAAACTAGATAGTTGACAATTGTATTATAGATGACATACGCTCCTCTGTGAACTGACTGCAAATGTATCTTCTTAAAGTACCCTGTATTTAAGTCTTACTACTGAATGGTTTATCATGGCTATTACTTGGTTTAGTTTTTACATTCTAGGAAAGATATTTCAAAGGGAGGGGAGAATGACAGAAAGGGTGACGTGTAGCACGAGACGCAAGACAAACTGGAAATGACCCAAAGGAAGACGCGGAAAAAATAATAAGAGATTCAGTGTAGTCCATTGTCTAGTCAGTCTGATATGGGATTACGAGGGAAAAAATTATGTTTTGCTATGAAAAAAAAGGTAGAAAGGGATCTTTGGCCCGTTGGAGCAAAACACAGACGAAAGCTGGAATTGGAAAGGACCGAGATTCTTGACATGTCCAAGTAGTGCTGTTTTTTATTCTCTATCCGTCTACCTATCTACCTACCTACCTATCTTTATATCTATCTGGAACTACTAATCGATCGTTCACTATCTATTGACCTACGTTTCCATCTTGCTACTTGCTCATCTACCTATCCATCTGAACTATCGACCAGTAACTTGTCTTGTCTAGTGTCTGTCTCCCTATCTATCTTTTCATGTAGCTACTTGCCTTTCTATCTATCGATCTATTCTTCTGCGCTACGTGCGTATGCTTACATATATCCATCTATCTAATAGAACAGTCCACCTATTTGTCCGTCAGCCTGCTTGTCTACCTACCTACCTCCCTACCTACCTATCTATCTCTCTGTCTACCTACCTACCTACCTACCTACCTACCTACCTATCTATCTATCTATCTATCTATCTATCTACCTATCTATCCATTCTATCTATCTATCCATCTATCAACTATCTACCTGAGCTATGAACCGTCCATCTACGGTGTCTATACACTTTCTTGCTTCTCGATTGATCAGTCTGCCTACCTAATCATCAATTTCACTCTCCATCAATCTTACCTATCTACCTATCTAATTTACTTATCTATCTATTTAATTGAACATTCTACCTATCTGTCCGTCTGCCGCTTATCTGTCTATCTACCCAACTATGTAATCCATCTACCTAGCGTCTATTAACCGTCTATCTACGTGTCTATTAACTTACCTGCTTCTTGACTGATCAATCTGTCTGCGTAATTATCAATTTCCCTCTCTTATCAAACTACCTATCCACGAAATCCAGCCATTTACCCACGAACCTCCCTCCCTCTCCATTTAGTTCTTTTAAACACTCCTTTCAGTATAGGTCATTACACGTTACTGGCAATCTTAACGACGGCAAAATCCATTAAACGCAAGTGAAAACACGAAACTGGGACTTGTAGAAAATGTAGCGTGAAAGTCTTGTTTCAATGGAGGGGGCAAAGTCAACACGAGAAATGTCAGGAATGTCATAAAATTCCGGATATTGCACACATGTGCAGTTGGGAGAAGAGGGTCGGGAGGCACGGGGGGTGTAAAAAGGGACCGAGAGAAGAGGAATTGGCGGGGATGCGGATAGAAAAGCCAAAGAAGAGAGAAGAAACAAGCAACACACACGCACGCCCCTCGAACCCCAGACGCTAATCGATACTGAAAGTGACGCACTGGTTCTCTCTCTCTCTCTCTCTCTCTCGCTTTCTCGTCTCTTTCCCTGTGTTTATTGACTGCACTGTGGGGTCTGTGACCTTTAGAAATTATTCCCTAGTTCCCCAAAAAATTTACGAAATTTCACTCATAACGTTATAGTAATAATAATAATAACAATTTAATAATGAACATAATACTAGCATTCTATTATTATAATATAATATTGCATGGTGTAAGGCGATTAAGTTTAATAACGTCATAAATAAATAATAATAGACATTAAAATTATTACGACAAAATAATAATATAATAATACAAGTACATATAACTTTTGAATGAAAAAACCATGTCACTCATTTGATTAACAGCGTTCATACAATAATAATAGTAATAATAATAGTGTATAATATATAGGAAAATAATATTATAATAACATAATATATGAATATGTAGAACGTCATAAAATAATAACAATATAATGATGCACGTAATTTTATTAACTTTAAGTATTATCATATTCATTTTTTTTACTAATAAGAATTACACAATAATAAAATAACGGTATTATAATTATTAACATAATAGACCACCAAATATAATCCTATAACACTATAATAATACTAGCAATAACATCATTTGGGAAAAAATATTTCACGCAGTTGGCTTATCACACACTTATTTAAGCAGCCAATGTGTATATAACAGCACATTTCAAAGTGTAACATGCGAGACGATGGCATATAATTTATGAAGTAAAAAAGTTGAGAGTTTGTATTCGTCAAGGGCATGCATCTCACGACGGCCGAGATGCGAGACTGCCACTGGAGAATTCGCACGATCCGCGTGACACTCCTCCAAACCGGCACGACTGGTGAATAAGTTATTCAGACCTCTTCATTTCCCTTTTATTTATTCGACAGACAAAAGACGAACGTTAGATAGTTTGTAAGGACAAATTCGAATGTACTGGCGTAAGATTCAATGAGGAATCATTCAAGATTCTTGGTAATTTCGACTTACAGACACGAAAGTTGAATAGTTTCATTTTAAACCAAATTCGAATGCAACAGCTCAAGATTCAATGAGGAATCATTTAAGAATCTTGGCAACAACACCGTCTGAACTTCCTTTCATTTATTCGACTGGCAAACACGAAAGTTCAATAGTTTGACTGTGGAACAAATAAAATACCACAGCTTAAGATTCTAATAAGAATCGTCCAAGAATCTTGGTAGCCTTATATTCCTTTTATCTATTCGACTAACGAACCCGAAAGTTAGCCAATTTGTAGGGACACATCAGAATGCAACAGCTTTAGATTCAGTGAGGAATCATTCAAGATTCTCTCACTTTTTTAATGTATTCGACTAAGAAACACGAAAGTTAAATAGTTCGACCGTAAGGACAAATTAGCAAGATTCAAGTAAGGATTACTTAAGATTCTTGGCAACAATACCAGCAAGTCGTTACTTTAGATTAATGTCCAACAGGACGCGCAGTAGTTTTCACAGCCCAGTCAAGGCAAGTCAAAAATAACATTTCTGTTTTGGCCTCTTTTTTTCCTACTTTTCCCCAACGAAGGGTAGTTTCTAGAATGTCTGTGTGAAAGGGCATACACAGTGAGTGATATGTGACAGAAGGCCACAGCGGCAGCTAGTGAACACCGAGGGTTAACCGTCTTATGCTTTGTCGATTAAGTGAAACAAACGCCCCGTTTGCTTGTGAAACAGATTTGTAATGTTTGTGTTTCCACGCTCTTTTCATTTCTATAAATGTGTGGCCTCCTCCGTGGTTTTGTACTGGCGCATTTCCGTTCTCTAAATTTAGATTGACGGAAGGCTTTTAGAAGCTCCGCATACCGAATCCGACTTTGCTGTGTTTATTAGATTCAAAATAATTTGTTGAAATTGAAGTTTCCATATTGCTAATTGGTTTGTATATTGAGCTGTCTAACTCTAAACCTATCTATCTATCTACCTATCTATCTACCTATCTATCTCAGTACTAACCACCTATGTAGTAAGATAACTGTCTTTATACTTAGCTAAATGCCTAGTCGATTATCTATGTACCTACCTAGCTCTTCACCTGTCTCACTATCTAACCGTCTATCTAACTGTATAACAACTATCTACCTGCCTACCTTTCTATCTGTGTGCTCTAGCTAGCCATGTATCTGTCTATCCAACTATCTTATGCCAGTTTATTTGTCTAGCTATTTGACTAGTTAGCCGTCTGTTTAACTGTATACCTATCCAAGTACCTACTTTCCCATCTATCTACCCACCTATCTGTCTAGCTACTTAGCCATCTATCTACCTACAAAAATCTGCATGTTGATCCATCTATCATTTAAGTCCATCCATCAATCAGTTGGTCCAATCTATCCATCAGCCAATCACTCAATCAATTTATCGTTCAATCTACCCATACCTCCCCTCCTATTTAATCATACAATTGCTCGGAAAAGTTTATATACACATACATTTTAACTGGTTTGAATTTTTTAAATTCCTTATTTATAAACTGCTTAACAAATATACGATTATTTAAAAATTCTCCATATGGTGTCATTAATTTTCAAGTTCGCAGAACCCGCCATAATCGATACTCACATTTCCGCGCTCACACTTTTTTTTTATTTTCAAAAGTGCACAAACACACTCAAAGTAAGAAGAAGGAGCGTACAGAGACTCTGTTTTAAGCACACACGTGCGCCACATGCCACGCACAGTGCGGGCCTATGTCGGAATCGCGTGAATGGTCGTGATTCAGCAAGTCACCGACGTGTTTTTCGTTATTCTCTTTCGAGATTCCAGAGTCACGCTGAGGTTTCTCGTAACAACAACTTCAGAACTTCAAAAAAAAACTCCTTTTCCTTTGTTTAAAACTGAACTAATTATATATATAAAAAATACGTTGCTGTACAGCGCGTGCTATAAGCGCTCGTCTCCTATTTCATAGAAATTAAAACTCTAAATATGATTTAAAAAAAAAAGAGATCCAACGACAGGGAAAAAAATCGTCACGCGTTTTTGCTGGCTGTCACACGAGCTTCTAACAAGCCAGGAAGGGTCCAGTTCTTCGCGGATAGCACAGTCTACCGCAACAAAGAAGGGTTCTTATGTGGCACCCACATTTTCAGAGATACAACAACCAAATAAAGTTCGAATGTAGAACGGGTAGTGCTTAATACACTACTGAAGTTTCATGGAAATCGGGTTGTAAGTTTTGCCAAAATTAGATTCTAAACTTCGAAAGATATAACATTTTCAGAATTCGGTTTTAGGGCTTCGTTTTTAATTCGTCTTGGAGTTGAAGAAGAGAAAAAAACCGCGTGTTTATTTATTTTTCAAGTAACACTGTAAGGCAGATGGTCGGTCAGGCTTATTGTATAACAAAAAGGGTCTTCCGCATAATGTGATGCTTATCACTACAGAAAGGCCCCTCGCGCTACAATTCACAGGGCGTGACTCATAACACACTGCATAAAACCCTAGGTTATTTCATTTAGTTTATTACGTAGTAGATAAGTTAACGTTATATTATAACACTATACTTTACTGTTACCCTAAGTATAATGATATGAGATGGGTTAATAAAGGTTAATATGGAAGGTATGATCTACTTACACCATAGGCTGAGGTGGGGTTGGTATTCTCGTAATTGGCTGTGGTCGTCGTAGCCTGGACCGTGGTCGAATTCGCAGCAGCAGTTCCATTGTGTTCGAACAGGCGCTGTCGATGTGCTAATCGATCAAGACTGGTCAGTCGATAGCTACTCAAGCGACTCGACGCATCATTGTTTGAACTGATAGACGACGTCAATTTCACTGATGACAGACCATCGATTGGTTTGGGTTCGCTGCCCGTCGAAGAACCTCCCGCTGAAGCCATGTCTCCGACCCAACTGATTGCAGCGCCGCTGTGGAGTGGATCTGGTGGGGTAGAAGGGAGTAAAGTAAAAACCGCGGATTTCAAGCCAAACGGCTGAGTGCGGTTCCGAAACCGCAGCGTATTAAGGCTTGGCAGACTGTTTTGGTTTTGAAACTGAAACGACACTTTTGCTATTCTTGAATTTCCAAATACAAATAAAGTGAAAATAGATAATTCTCGTTAAACTGAAACAGTCATTTTTCCCTTCCCAGTAGTTAGTGTCACAGATAATGCTGAGGTTATCGTTACGTATTCCTGGCGGAACCTAAGCCAACAATAAAAAGATAAAATGCTAGAGTTTCATTTAACTTTTATTATAGGAATGATGTCTGGTAACTTTAACACATGTTACAACTTAAGCGTTCAACAACAATTCGCACGAAAGGCCTCGGTTAAACTATCTACGTGTCATGTCGTGTTTAAAATCGCCGAACCTTCAATCACGGCACGGGACATTACGTTCTACTTAATTTGACTTAAAACAGCAAACCTAACGAGTAATTATGAAAACAAAAGACTTAGGTAACTTTAACCTGCAACTGAAAACATTAACCTCCGAACGGTGAGCGCAGATCAGTGTCAGTCGCAACCCGACATTTCACCAATGCTGAAAGCGTTACACTAAGCTATCAACACCCACGTAGGGACCCTATCTGTACAGGGAAATACTGACAAGAACTGGAAGGAAAGTGTGCACACCACCGATTAAATTGTTTATAAACCACAGCTATTTCACCAACATCCGACCCAGCAGTCAAACCGTTTTCATCTTAAACCAGCAAACCTAAAATTGTAGTTTGACCAGGTATTTACCGTTGAATGGGTTGCGTCTTGCGAACTCCAAATGGAGATAACGCGAGTATTAATGAGTAATCAACAAGTAATGACGGTTGTTGTTTAAACTTAAACCTACAGGAATTGCGAACTTGCTTGCAGACTACAGTTACGCTAACGCTGCACAAAAAAATTCAAAAAGATATTTAAGATTCGAATACTCGCCATCTAGCGGTAGATAGTTAAATAAATGTTAAATCAGCCCAAAAAATCGCTGTTTCAAATAATACCATTACATTGTTAGTCGTAACTAGTTCGATGTCTCGATAACGATAGGGAAATCGATATACATATTCAAAGACCTTATTGAAATAGTGTATCGTGAATATCGATATTAGTTTTCTTCAGTATCGATATTTCCGATATATCGATATCGATGTGGAATTTAGGTACATCGAAGCTTTCTGGTCTTAAACGTAACATATTTCGTAATCAAAATATCGATATCAAGAAATTGTGGTATCGAAAATCCCTGGTTGTAATCTATATTTTATCGTAAGTTTTATCTGTTTCACTATTGACTAAGAATTCAGAACCTTTTGTCGTTGATAGTTTGATAGATAGTAGGTAGCTAACTGTGCTTTATTTGAGTCATTGTGAGTCATTGTGAGTCATTGTGAGTCATTGCGAGTCATTGCGAGTCATTGCGAGTCATTTTGAGTCACTTGTGAGTCATTGGGTCATGGTGACCTCACGGCGAGTTACTGTGGTTGGCCATGCCTGGACTTGTTTGGCTCTCGTGTAAAGGGATTGGCTTTTAGCTGTGTTTTAAGTAATCGAGTAGCTTCTACATACTATAGCAACAGTACTTTACAAATCTAATGATTAATCTGAATGATTCTGTTTAGTTATTAATAAAGTCAAAGAAAGAAGGATCGAAATGGTAGTCGTTCAGTTCATGCATTGTGTATAACACACTTATTACTGTTTATCTTCGAGTGTAAACAAAAGAGGAGAACCTGTGCGTCCCCATTTCACGAGTGCATTTACCATGCAATCTTACTCTATTTGCCAATAAGATTTTCACTTTGCCCACGAGACTGTGCACATAGCAAACACTTGGTGCTTGGTATCACGTAATCTGCTGAACACACAACAAGACACTATATACAATGCGTCTTGCTTCTTATTGACTGTACCATCAGATTCGAAAGGTTATTCGCTTGTTAAAAAAAGCCGGCCATGCATCTATCTATCTATATCTCTCTCTCTCTCTCTCTCTATCTATCTGTCTATCTATCTATCTGTCTATCTATCTATCTATCTATCTATCTATCTATCTATCTATCTATCTATCTATCTATCTATCTATCTATCTATCTATCTATCTATCTATCTATCTATCTATCTATCTATCTAACTACCTGTCTTTTTTTAAAGGGGCTGCTCAAGCTATCTACCTATCTATCTAACTAAAGAACTATCTATCTGTCTATCTGTCTGTCTGTCTATTTATCAATCTGTCTATATATCTATGTATATCTCTCTATCTCTCTATCTCTCCATCTCTCTATCTGTCTATCTGTCTATTCTATCTATCTGTCTATCTCTATTTATCTGTACCTACCTATTCATCTATACCTATCGATCAATTTCGGCTCTATAGAAGACGATTGAAAAGTGCACTACGTCAAGAATTGAATTACCTTAACGAGTTCTCGCGAGTTCAGCGGTGTGCCATGTTGAGAAAGCTCAGCACGCATACATTTACTTGGCGTGAACAGATCGCCGGTCATTTCCACCACGATTTTCGGCCATCATTTTAATGCGCCTTGTGCTGGTATGAAACAAAAGATGTAGCACACGATTTATTTTTGTCATGCATGTATACCGTATATTTGAAAGAAGCTCTTTGTTCCGTAAGCCTATATCTCAAGTGTGCACCATGTGTGCTGCATTATAATATTCCATGAAAATTGGATGCATTTGAAATTATAAGAGGCTTTGCATTTCTTTTTCACTCGAACGATAAGCGTAATTAGTTTCCGCTCCTACTTTCTTCGTACTTTGGCCAATGTCGCTGGCTATGATTGATCTCCTCTTCCGTCTTATATATACGAACCAAGAGCATCCCAACAGTTTATTTTTAAGCTCTGATCATTTCTCTCTACCGGAAAATGCATCCACGAAAAAGTGCGTTTTTCGCTTCACATGTCGCTATCCATGTCACAAGTGGTTGGTAATTAATAAAAAGATGCGTGAAATTGGGTTAGCCGTTGATTTTTAAGGGGCTTATGGGCTATGACGTCACGTCACGTGACTCTTCATTTCACAAACTTGGAGCTAAAACCAAAATAGCGCAATTTTTCTTCGTATTATGCATCAGTTATCTATTCTGTGTACACGTATAATAATAACACCTATGTTGTCATTTAGTTATAAAAATTGCATATATATTGATGATAGTAACGTATAACATAACGAGAGAGATTACCAAAGGGAATATGCTCGATTTTGCCAGGACAAAACGCGAATTAGTTAGACGCCAGACCGTCGCCGACGCCAGACCGACCGCCACGCCGGACACTTCAAAATGCACCTAGCCCTATATTACCGAGTTAAGCAGATGGTTTTAAAATGTATAGCTTTTTCATGGATTTGAAAACCCCCTGCTTCGTCATGTGCTAATGTTTTTTCTACTTCATCTGAGCAGCCAATGAATAACACTGGGGCCCTTGCCAAGGCAGAATATAGTGAAAGGGAATAATAGATTATGCTTTATGCTTTTCTTATAAGACATCCAACGTGGGGGGTAAGTGTATTATCATTCATCTAGGCTTCCATCTTTTGTCCACATACTTAAATAAACGATGGGGGAAAAACGTAACTATCGCGCCATAGCATGCTCACATGCAATCAAAACGTACCCCTATATCACTCACTTGTACATTTCCACACGGAAAAGAAACTTTTAGTGTAAAGTAAAGTCTCTGAATTATTGTACCGTACTTGCGCATCAAGCACTCCACTTTTCCATTTCATAGTTTGTAATGCAAGTGTATCGCATTGTGACATTAAAACGAGATCCAACTCGCATCGTAAATTACACACGAGTTTTGGGTACAACTTAGTGTTTCTTTTTTGCTATGCGTTCTACAGTTAAATTGGAAACATTGGGCCAATAAGTTTGCCGAGAGTTTGAAAGTGTATATAGGTTTAACAAGTAAGCCATAAACACACGACGGTTAATGGGAAAAACAGATTCTTTCTTTGTGCTTCTTCGAGAGCCTCCGAGTAGGTCTGAGAAATCAATATTTGGCACCGTGTTATGAATAAACGAATAGTCGGTGATCTGCACCCAAGTGCTGTGCATGATAAGATTTACATACACGTGGAGAATCTTCTTTTTCCTTCTTCTTCTTCGTTTACATAAAGTAGACGCTTTTTTTCTTCCTTGTTAGAACCGGGGATTCGTCGATTTGGTCGCCGGTGGGTTAGTAACTTCGGCGACGGTTAACACAGTTTCAGGAGCATTGTTGGCTGCCATGGGTGCTGCTGGGGCGTCAAAGCTGCAGACGGACTCTTCAACGCCTTCCTCGGCTACTTCTTTGTGACGAAGCGATCGATTGATTTTGCTCTGAAATGGTGGAAAAGTACAGCCGTGCATTAGCTTTTTCTCTGCGGCTTGAGCGAAGCTGCCTGAGCATTAGGGTGGAGGAAATAGGTTGGGTTATAGATTTAGCTTAACAGGTTAGGATACGTTGTAGATTAAGATGAGTTAACTAGGTTAACGCCTGTTCTGCCTATTTGTCTCTCTATCTATCCCTCTATATGTGTGTCTATCTATCTCTATCTATATCTATCTACCGTTCCATCTACCTATCTATTTGTCTCGTCTGTCTATCTATCTATCTATCTATCTATCTATCTATCTATCTATCTCTCTCTCTATCTCTCTCTCTATCTCTCTCTTACTTTTCTTTCTATCTGTCTGTCGTTCTATCTGTCTGTCTATTTATCTACATCTCTCTACCTATGCATCTTTGTTTCAATGTCTATCTATCTATCTATCTATCTATCTATCTATCTATCCATCTATCTGTCTATCTATCTATCTGACTATCTATGTGCCTATCTATTTGTGTATCTATGTGTATATACATATGTCTACCTATGTGTCTATCTACCTATTTATTTGCCAATCTATCTGTCCCTCTATCAATCATCTATCTACCCGTCCAATTATCTATAAGACATAATAATGCGTGGAGAAAACGCTAGGTTTTGTACATTTTCAAGATATATGTGCTAAATGACTTTACTCGGTATGATGTTCCGTTATAAGGAGGATGGGAAAAAAATTGGTTCATTTGTCATGGCTCTTCATTAAGATGGAGCAAATAACGCGTGTTACAACTTTTTTTCCCTGCGAGGTTCTCCAGAAAAAGAAAACGTAGAACAAAAATAATGTCTAATGACAAATTACATTCTAGAGCATGCTTACAACTCTGGCGAGCAATTTCCGCATGCACTTTACTAGATAACAAAAACTGGTGGAACATTTTCGCCTTATTAAAAGAGATTGAATGCACAACTTTCAAGTCTCAACTATCCTGCGTGCAATGAACTGGACAGGACTGAACAGTTGCAAGCACGGTCGTTTAAGACATTGTCTTAACGAGCCTCTGAACTCAACATTATAGGTTACGTAATCTTCGAGTACGTACCGCTAAACCATTCTATAATGCACTCGACTTAAGACAGTTACAAGTTTTGACAAACTGTCCAAGTGGGTTAAGCTCGAATTACCTTTTCTCGGGTCACTTTGCTCCTCTTTACAGTCATGAAAAAAGCAGATTAATAGATGAGTAAACTATTCGATGGAGAGGTGTGTTAAGAGGTATAGATAGATACCTGGAGTGAGAATTTCCGATGTGTCGATTTCCTTCCTCCACGTCGTTTGGAAATGTGTGGGTTATCTTTCCTAAGTGTCTTCATTTTGAGGACGTAGAGTTGGGTATAGACGCGCTTCAACTCCTCCTAAAAAAAAATCCACCAGACAGACACACTCATAGGATTGGACGCAAGATGGACAGCCAGGGCATCAAGTATTCATGAAATATTACCCGAATGACTTCAGGATCCATCTGTGATAGATCCAAGTTGGCCAGGTCGATATCGCCATTTGCCGGAGTGCCCGAAGTTGCAGTACTTTCTTGAATTTTAAATATTTCAGAGTCCATGGGGATCTGAACAATTTCGCCGTCTTGTAACTGGCTTGGTTGATAATGTAGACTAGCCTCGTGCCGTTGATTGGCTAGTTGCTTCAGGGCTATACCAATCTGGAGACAAATAAAAACAAGACATATTTTCTTGTAAGTAACCCCTCATCCTTAAAAGAAAGTCTGTTGTTCACGAACGGAAGAGGAATAAACGGGTATTTTTCCCTCCTCAAGAAACAGATTGTATATTATCTATTTAGTTACCTGTCTGTCTATCTCCTTATCTAACTGTTTGTCTATCTATCTATCTATCTATCTGTTTACTTATTCGTCCATCTATACCTATCCATTTACCTATCTGCCTGTCTAATTGTCTGTGTATCTATCATGCGTCTGTCTTTCTCTCAATCTATCAATCTATCCTTATACCTGTTCACCTATCTAGCATTCACCTATCTATCCATCTATCTCACTCTTTCTATCTATCTATCTATCTATCTCACTCTTTCTATCTATCTATCTATCTATCTACCTATCTATCCATCTCTCGCTCTCTTTCTAACTATCTATCTATCTATCTATCTATCTATCTATCTATCTATCTATCTATCTATCTATCTATCTATCTATCTATCTATCTATCTATCTGTCTGTCTATCTATCTATCTATCTTTCTATCTATCTATCTATCTATCCATCTATCTATCTATCTGTCTATCTATCTATCTATCTTTCTATCTATCTATCCATCTATCTACCTACCTATCTATCTACTTATCCGTCTATCTATCTATTTTTCTACCTACCACCTATCTCGCCATTCGTCCATCTGTCTATCCAGTTATCTATCTATCTACATAATTGTCTATCTGTCGATCTATCTATTTAACTGTATGTCTATCTTATCATCATAGCCAGATAGAAATACAGTTTTCTTCTAAGTGAACCCGTAGTCCACATAAAAGAGTCTGTTATTCGACAAAGGAAAGAGCACTACACGGATATTTTACTGGAAAGGGAAACAGAAGGCAAGAAATGGTGCAAGGTAAGCTGCTTACTTTGGGTCCGAAGATGACAGCCAGCACAATGGTGGTTGCCAAATGACTTCTGGCAAATTCCAACATGAACGCGTAGTCCGGATGATGGAAGAGCCACGTAGCCTTACTCAGAAAGGCATAAGCGCAGGAAACGACAAATTCCAGAAGGATCGACACAAATAGGCAGATCTTTTCACCGTGATGACTCGCAGCATTTCTCGCACTGTAGCTGATGTACAGGCCGCTTATTAGGAAGAGCATCTCTCCTGTAACCCAGTTGAAGGACGAAGAGTTAATGTACAGCCCACAGAGCTTACTGGGGAATGCTTGATTACTTATTGCTCCTAAACTTTCAAAGATATAGCAACCCAAAAAATACCGAGCATAGCACTTATAGTACTAAACACACTAGTCAAGTTTCCTCTAAATCGGTTTGTTAGTTATGACAGAATAAAATCCTGTATATGAAACATTATCTTAATTTCTCACCATTCGAATCCCCAATTTTTTGGCTACACTGTAGATAGGACGCAGCTTTAAAGAGCTTTGTAACCTTTATCTTGTATTGTACTCTGCTTAGTTGTCGCAAACGAGGCTATTTCAGCTTTTTTGTAACGATGTTTGCCCTACTGAAGCTTGAAGCCAACTCGTGACTGCTCCTTAAAGAAACCACTTACCAAGAGATAATTCTAGTGGAACATACACTTGACTTTTTCACTTTTCTCGCAACGAAAAAAAGACAATATAATCCAAAAGGCAAGCGACGGTTCAATAATGTAAGAGCATCTCGTTTAAGCGTCGCGACCAGAGAAAAGTGCTGCAGCAAACTGTCCATCAGTTAATTTGATAAAAGCCGGGCATCATTAAGGTTTCAAGGGTTCGTTCTTCGGACGATATATGTACTTTTGTCTTGATAGCGTATCTGAAGCAAATGAACGTAATACAGAACGTTCCCAAAGTAAGGGATTTCAGCAAAGGAAAAGTCTCTCGAGTTTTTAGCTTCCGTCTCTGGCAGTTTTAGATGTAGAGAAATTAAAATTTACTTGAAAATTGCGCTTCTAGTTACACAAATAGCCTTAAATTTTCAGTAATTTTCAGCCGTTACTTTAGCAAAGAAAACATTCTGAAGTTTAGGCTGACGCACCTTCAAACTGCACAGTCTAGAGCACATACAGTTTTCAAATTTTAGGATTTTATTTTGGAAAAACTAACAATCTGATTTACATGAAACTTTACTAGTGTATAAAATAGTACTAGTTCTATATCTGGTATTTTTTTGGCTGTTATATCTTTAAACGTGTGCGAGTAATGAGCAATCACCTTTTCCCTAGTAAGAACCCTTTTTTATTGCTCTTAACTGTAATTTTGATATTGCTATACTTAAATCTTTAAGTATCCCGTGTTAAAGTTAATGAGGTGTTCTGAGTTTGGGTGTATGCTTGAGTAAGAGAAGGATACTTTACCAGCTGTATTGACGTAATGCCACCAAAGTTCTCTGCAAACGTACAGCGTCGTGTTGGTCTCTTCGTAGAACTTGGATACAATTAAGCTAGCTAACACAGCTGTTTGGGTTTCCGGGGTTTCCGCGCATTTGGCTGAGAAATTAGTGTACGACGCGGAGAAATCGGTTGAGGTCGAAGAAGTAGTATTGTCAGCAGTTTCCGAGGCCATCGAGTCAGATAGATCGCTTTCTCTGCGCAAAACGCGGGCCTTTTGCTGTAGAAAGGATGCGTTCGAGTACCACGTACGACCTCCGTCTCCCCGGACCCTAATACCGGGCGCGCCGACCCGCGCCGGACGAGTCGCGGGTGTTCCGGTTCCGGTAGCCAGCCCCATCCTTAACGCGTTATCGTTGATGGGATTTACTTTAGCCCAAAATGGGAAGTCGTTATGCTGCAACGTGGATACCGTCCCCGAGCTGAGATATACGATGACGCAGGCAACCATTACGGTCCAGTACTTGAGCAGGTCCTTCTCGCGAACAACCCATCGATGAGCTTTTCTGGTTCGGAATTCCACTAAAAGTCTGTAGCAGTGGAAGAAACGTTCCCATTCATTGCCCGGCGACAAATGGCTTATAGTTTTTGCTTGTTTTTCAGTACCTGTAAATTTTCAGAACGATTGTTCCATACATGAAAGTAAAGCCCAGTTCTCGCAGCCATGGTTCCACCAAACAGAGCTCTACAGACGGCTCGAAATATCGAAGGATAACCTAAAAGCAAAGTTTATTGATCATTATTATCATTTTATTACACTTCTCATTCAGTTTTGATTGTTCGACTCTCTTTCTATATTGTAAAGGAAACTGTCCGAGTGCAAGTTTTTAGCTTGGGAGCTTCAACGTCCCTTTCGGCTGTCTTAATAATAGTCTCGTTTGTCTTTTTCATACACCATGAAAACTATTGATTTTTGCCGAGCGCGCTGTCAAGCTAACTGACTTGAAAATTGCAGAACAAAGGGGAAACACAGTTGCTAGGAGCCCCTCATTACGAGCACTTAAACTTGATACATGGTACTTACTATGGAGTAGAGAAGTAAGGCTCCAAAGAGTACAAGTTCCAGTAGAATCCACGCTGAGCCGGCAATACCCTTTAGGTATCACGCGAGATAAAGGAGAACAAATCCAGTTTAGCTTCCACATTACTTAAGATAACCGATGAACCATGTACAGTATAGATTTTGCTGGGACCTAAGTACGTATTAAGGGATTTGACCGTGCGATGTCTTCGTAAACATATTCAACTAACAGAACTTGCTCTGTTTATCCAAGCCGGGGGGAGGCGGGTGCGAGAACACTAAGGTAAACTAAGATCCATCATTGGTAGGGAACATATGTCAGTTGAACTAACATGGACGAAGATGCTCTACATAGCAAAACGCCAGTCCTATGCTGAGGAAAACTAATAGAAAAGAGCAGTCCGAAGTGGCAATGGAAGTTGACAGTTTTACGATTGTTTGTAGATTGCCTGCTCGTTGCACGGGACAGGTACGGTCACAGTGTTCAGTGTAAGTGGGTACAACGACCAATCGTACACAAACTACTTTTTGCATTTAACAAGAAGAAGCTGAAAGATTCAATCAATCATGCATTTTTATATAAGAATGAATTTCAAAATCTTTTTTTAAAAAATAATCACGGATCTTGTATGGATAATGTATTATTGTCCGCTGTGGTTAACTTACCTTGGATTTTCTGAAGTGGAAAACAAGTGCAGCAAGAAGGAGGGTGATAAAGACGCAGACGGCTTGAATAGAGAGTAGGATAATGCGTAGGATAGGATCGGAAGCGGCGTGGCATTCGTTGCACGGTATACGTTGCTGCTGCTGCTGCAGCTCCATTTTCAGTTTGACAAATCAATACAGATTCAGGTCAGCATTTAAAATCCTCTCCAGCCAGCGACGAGAAATGCTTCCCCACGCCCTGTTGTCGTCACCACGGGGATTAAGGAAAAGCACCAAGTTGGCCGCTTTTTAATACAACAGTTACCCTGCTGGCTAGGCTGAGAGGAAGAGTAGAAAATAAAAATTCCGATTTATTCAGGACCAAACAGGAGCAGACAAGGATTTATGTACGGACGACGAAACAAGAACTCACATGTCCTTGGTTATACTGAAATAATGGACACTGCGGTGCCGTATAGAGGTCTCCAAGGGGTCATTACATGTCCTAGGAATCTAACCGACGTTCTTGGCGAGCTTTTCTTCGCTTGTTGCAAGTTATTCCCTGGACCTATATTAATCCTGAAAAAAATAAGGATTCATTAGCACGGTATTCATAAAAAAATGGCTGACCATTGAATTTGCTCGTCTTATTCCTCCCTTTGCCACCAGCCCCGCAACAACAACCAAAAAAAAACAACTGTGTGTGATAATTTTGTCGTTTCCCACGAGCCCCCTTTTTCTTGGTGTGTTCTATCAGGCGTTCTTTTCATTTTGTTTCTTGGTAGCGCTTGCAAGGAGCTGCTGACGTCATCACAGTTGCCCATAAACGAAAGGGCACTTTTCTCCGCTTGCACGGATCTAGCCAAACTACGTTATTGGCTTTGCTGCGCATAAAGTTAGAACAAATTAGGTTCTATTCTTTTCTGTCGACAAGGTTGTCCAGGGTATCCCCCCTCTCCCCAGTAACCCAGCTCGGTTTTCTCTGCTGGGCCCTTCTATATAGGTCGTATATACTTGGCCAGCATTCCCAACTCAATGGCCGACTGACAACAAAGATCCGATGTCCAGTGCCAAATCTTGGATATCGCTGGACAATACGCGATGGGGAGGGATTTGCTGCAGCATTCACACTCGCAATGAAAGGATGCTTCAGCAAGTCGTGAACAAAGATAGCAGAAGATGATATTTTACGTCCCCTATCCTACGTTGGTTCCACTCTAGGTATGTAAACGGATACTATAGCAATCTACAGCAACATTGCGTTGGAGGGGGGAGGTGTTGACGTGACTGATTGCACGTACTGAAGAATGAACGTTTAGTTATGCTTCTTATTCATGGCGAATCCTTATAGTAGTGCTAGAGACGACATAGAAGACGATAGAAAATAGACAAGACGTTAAAGGTGTCTTGTGCATGTTTCTATCGTTGTGTCAAAAGCTGCTAATACTGCAACAACTTGAAAGAATACCAGTATTTGCGGGTCGTTCATTAGTCTGTCTCGCTAATATGCACGTTCGTTTGAAGTTTGAAGATTAAAAAGAAGTCTTCTGCCACACTAGGATCGACCGAGCTCTCAGCGTGGATCACTTTACGGTTCAAGGGTCTACGTGCCAGGGAAGGCCCCCCGTGTCGTTTAAAATTGAATCAATATTCTTGTCACTGTTTCCATTGGCAGGCTGTCATGTCTGCAGAACCCTAATCGACAGAAATGCTGCTATCTGTTCAAATTTGTGTGCCGTAGCAGCAAATGGTGCACGCCAATCACGTTTGCGGAAGACATCTCGGTGCAGAAGCGCCTCACATACTTTGGCTCCTATTCAGAACTTGTTCCCTAATCAGATTAATGGGCTCTGCTGAGTACTGATGTATCTATTATCTGCCTATTTATGTATCCAGTGGCGTGCCAAGGTACTTTCGGGCCCTGGGCAAAACCCATGATTCTTTCGGGCTAAAGACCCACCTTGGGGCCTCTGTGGGCCCCTCGGTTTGCCAAACTGGGCCCTGAACTTGGCGTGGGCCCTGGGCAACTCGCCCCACTCGCTCATCCCACGGCACGCCAGTGTATGTATCCTATGTATCTATCTGTCTACCAATCTACCTACTTACCTTATTTACCTGCCTACCCACCTACCCCATCTATTTACCTACTACCTATCTATCCATCTATCTGTCTATTTAGCTACCTACCTACCCACCTATTTGCCTACCTACCTATTAATATATCTCTCTATTTAGCTACCTACCTACCTATCCATTTATCTGTCTATTTAGTTACCTACCTGCCAACCTACCTACCAGCCTACCTACCTACCTACCCACCGATCGACCTACCTACCAACTTACTTACCTAGGTACCTAACCACCTACTTACCTACCTACTATAGCATTGATTCAAAGAGCACGATTCTAGACCTGCATCTATAGCTTAATGTGAAAGTGATATTTTAGTGTAGCAGTGGTTAATCTCCACACATGTTTAGTAGAAAAAAGAAATCTTGAGTTGAACGATTAGAATAAATTGATTCCTGAATTGACCTAGCGATGATGTAGAATTTTTTCTACATCAAGGGCCCTGGAAGAGTAAAACGAGATCTACATAGGAACAAAAGGAACTAGGCTTTCTAGAGTATCTTTTTAAAAAATCCCTTTGAGTATACTGTTGGCTCCTATAGGGAACTCCCTGTACGACTCAATCACGTCTTGTCGCACAATCTCACTAAACAATGCCAATGACGTCCCTTGACTCTCAGCAAGTCTTTTTGAGACGCTGCGTACTAATGGCACCTCGTAGGAGCTCTCACGTCTAGGGTGCTGGTCCTACAAAGGACTTGATTTAATTTGAGCCTTTTCTTCCGACTCCTTTTGAGTGTTGACTGGAACTTCCATGCCTCTTAGCTGGTATACATAACCCACTGTACAGTTTAGAGTAAATCAAAAGGTTTCTTGCTGAGGTAAAGTTCTTAAGCTTATTGCTCCCACACTGGGTAAACTAGTTTGTTAGTCTCCTTACCATAAAATCCTAAAGTTTAAACATAGCACCAATTTCCCGACACGGAAAAGCCTTTCCTGTACACTGTTTGAGTAGTCTGATCCATGCTGGCAGACAATTCTAAAAATCGATGTCAAAATTATCAGTATCTATAGTTGCATGACGTAATTTCTACCAGACTGATAGGTATCGATAAGTCGGTGCCTTCGACTAATTAGTTAGCCAACACGACCAGTTGTCTCGGTAGACGCCAATTTTGTAGGATACCCTGGAAGAGATCAAAGGGACGACAAGTGTGGAAGATAGCAACCAAAGCAATAATATGATTACAAAGGTGACTAGCAATATTGGCTGGCCATAATTAGTTGTGGTTTTCTACACTGAGGTTAAATACTAAAATACTTATAATACGATGCACTATACTTGTGATACTACTATAGTACTATATATAATAATACTATAGTTGGCTTTGTATTTCGCTACCGTAAGCATAGATATCAGTGAGAGTCATTCATTGATGGGACGTTGAAATAGTGCTGAGGTGTTAAGTTGCATCTTTGCTGTTCTATGATTTCCTCTGTAAGGTCCGATAAGGCCAGCAACCCTGTGTTATTTACTGGAGTTTCTCCTAACCGGCTGATTTACTTGTTTTCGCACAAAAGTGTCCGGCCACTGCACAAAATACAGCGCTGGGATAAATACGGCTACTGTAGGCAAATTGTCAGAATTAGAGTAATAATGAAGACAGTATTGTATTCGAGCATTAGATCTTCCTATAATCCTAATCCAAGAAAATTAGTTAATCGTGTTTTCAATTCGGCCGTACAGTACAGAGCAAAATAAAAGCGATCTGAATCATGATCATTTCAAACGTTTGGAATTTTATTCGAACAAAAATAATGAACCGATCTTAACGAAACTTTAAGGAGACATTAATTACTACTATGTCTGTATCCAGTATTTTTTTGGTTGTTATACCTTTGAAAACTTGGGTGCCATAAGCGATCAAATTATCCCCACCAAAGAACCCTTTTTTTAATTGCTTTCGACTGTACGCACTACATTGACTTGACGCATTTCAAGCGAAAACGGGAGACACGGTATTAGTCCGGACTTGACAGATATCTTTCAGCAGCATATTGATAAGTAACCCTAGGGGGAAGAGCATATTAAATGCCACGTGCGCATGAACGCACCTTCAGGTAAGGTTCGTTGTAATCTTTGCGTCCTATAAGGAATCACCATTGACGTCAGTTGCATAAGCACATACCACATGTCAAAACCACTGCCCATTTGTTCCCATAGCAATAGCAGCACCGGTAAGTACTTGGCATATACTACTCATTTCTACTCGCCAAGTACAGGGTTCTGAATGACATGAATCACGTAACATTGATGATTTTATTCCGGCAAAACTATCGAATCGATCATATTGAGTACTACCAGCTTTACACTCAGCATTTTTTGGGTTGCTATATCTTTGAAAATGTGGGCACAACAAGCAAACAACTTACCCCCGACACTGTATGTGTGATTTTGATGTTACTACTATTCCGTTCTCGTTAAGTTGCAGTATGAGTATACTTTTAAAAGTTTAGTTGACTTGGCTCGAACCTGATATCCAACTTCTCCGAAAGCTTCTCAAGGAACCGGCAGATGCGACTTCGTACCGTTGAAACGCATATCAAGTTTGTTTACTTTTCAACCGCTTCGTTAGCGCCCTTTCAGTCAAAAGCTCCACCGTAAGAGTCGACTCAATGTCGACTGCGCCGTCTAATTCCTACAACTCGGTTGTAACTTTTGTGTCCCCCACCCCCGCAATTTAGTCAACTTTAGCTTGGTCGCCAAATGAAGGTTGCGGTTTCTTTCTGGCACCATTCTCTTTGGGACACACAAGTGAATTGTCTAGCACAAGTAGTGCTCAGTGAGGATTAGCTGCAATTTTGAGACACACATGGTGCAGCAACCCATATAGCCGGGGTTACGAATGAGCCTTTCAGTATAATTTCATTAAGCCACGGGGGTACTTGGAAGGGATAGAAGTAAACATTTGCACGTGCCGAGGCAAATATTGACGAGTCTGGGCAACTTGCTGAGGCTTTATAGTGCAGAGGGATTTTATTCTTTAATATACCCTCGTTAAGGAACAGCTTTCGTCCGGGGGTAGTATTGCGCTGCCATAGCAACTCTTCTCCAAGTTGCAAACGGACGCTCATGGGAACTGGAAACCCGCGCACCAACGGAAACGATAATGATATATAGACCAATAATTATGTTTGTAAACGAGCAAAATATAGGTCTCAGTTCAGGTATATGTGAAGAGAAATTTACGCAAATTTCACCGGATAAATTTTAAAATGGTTTTTACAATCTAGTAAATGCTATTGCATCGAGAATGCGATTTACACTTGAAAAATGTTACAAACAGGTAGACAGATAAACAGATAGATAGATAAATAGATAGCTAGATAGATAGCTAGACAGACAGACAGACAGACAGACAGACAGACAGACAGGCAGATAGGTAGACAGATAAATGGATAAATAGATAGATCGTCAGATATTTAGATAGCTAGATAGATAGATAGATAGATAGACAGACAAACAGACAGACAGACAGACAGACAGACAGACAGACAGACAGACAGACAGACAGACGAATATGTACAATAAGTAGACAGATAAATGGATAAATAGATAGATCGCCAGATATTTAGATAGATAGATTGCTAGCTAGCTAGCTAGCTAGATAGATAGATAGATAGATGCACGTATACATACATGCATACATACAAAGATACATTGATAAGAAAAGGTGTATTATGGCGTAATACAATCATAGTAGGTACCGTGCCGTTTAACCTGAACGTGAAATGTACACCTATAGTACGTGGTCAGACAGATAGAGGTAGATGGATAAATAGGTAGATAGATAAACAGATAGACAGATAGGCAGACAGACTGATACATAGATATAGAGATACATTGATATGCAGATAGATATATAAACAGATAGACAGCAGATAGATACATCTCTATTCACCATACATAATATGCATATAATCCAGTCAAATTAAAGAAATATTTAGATCTGCCTTTGCTGAAAACCATCAACTGCTTTTTTTTTCATTACAGAGAATGTGAAAAGGCTTTCATCCCGCAAGATGCCCGAGATTTATTTTGAGATTCGGCTTTAAGATTTATTGCACGGCTGCAGAGCAATACGTTATGCCAGGATTTCTTCGTCGCCTTCGCCAAAACCTTTGTATATATAAACCGATTGTGAAAAGGAAAGGGGAAATGCAAAATCACAACGAAAGCTCTATTTCCATTTGATATAAAAAAAGATCTTCACTATGAACGACAAGTCCCGTAACTGCTCCAAAAAAGGGTTCAACATTTAATTTTGGCTAAACTAATGGCTGAAAAACACTAAAAATTTCAGGTTACATGACTAATGAGTAGCACAATCTTCACGTAAATCCTTATTGTTATCCAGTAAAACCTGTAAAAGATATAAGCAAAAAACTTGGATGAATTCGTCTCTTGCTGTTCCCCTTTTTTCGGGGGGAGGAGGGGGTAGTTGATCGCTTATGGCACCCAAGTTTTAACAGCTATAACAGCCAAAAAAATAGTGAATGTACCACTGATAGTGCTTAATACACCAGTAAAGTTTCAATTAAATCAGGTTGTTAGTTTTGTCAGAATTAAATTCTAAAGTTAAGGAGAGTTACGGCGCTCAAGTTTTGGCAGCAAACGTCTCGGGACTTGGCCTTGCATTAAACTGGAACCTTTAATTAATTAGAGGGTTGCCTTGCTGCTTTAGAATTGCTTTGCTGCTCCTAATTAAATGTTTGTCACCAGATCGGAAATTAGTGTTCTCAGTGCTCCTAACTGGTAATCAGACGAATCTCCTTTTTCCACTGCTGGTCTTCGCATACAAAAACTTATGAACTCGCTAATTATTTTCAAAATTAATTGCTCCAAGAGATGAGGCAATCTCGACTGTTAACTATTAAGGTACGGCTATTATCTGTAGTAACAGATGATTCAATGAATTGTCTATATGAATTAATTAACTAGTGAATACAAACTCATTAACTTGAAAATGTATGTATGCGACTAATAAGTTTAGAAACATAGTTAATGAGTAAATTAGTTAATTAAGTAATATATCAGTAAGTTTGCATGGAACCCTGGAAAAACAATTCTCGTTTATAGTGGAATTAACAGATTGAGCTGTTTCCGGTGACACGCACATTGGTGCCCCGTTTTATATGGCTAATGGAAATCATTAGTTGTTGTGTGAGCTTTACGGAGGGATGCTGATGCAGCATACCAAACGAGGACCATCGAAAGGTTTCCCATGCACACGTTCGTCAACGAAATAGAAATACAGGCTTCTTTCTTTCCACCATATGACCACCTCGCCGTGGAATCGATAATTGATTTAGATTGATAAGCAAAATTATAATAAGGGAAACATTCGTAGGCTGTTGAAAAGAGACTATTCCAAGAAAGATTTTATTTTCAGAACTTTTAGGATCCGATGTCAACGTTACATTTAAATATTAATTAAGCGATCTGTGATATATCTATACATGGAGAGAGACAAATACCATTCCAACTTGTAGATAGATAGATAGATAGATAGATGGATAGATGGATGGATAGATGGATGGATAGATAGATAGATAGATAGACAAATAGATATACAGATAGGTAGATAGATAGATAGACAGACAGATAGATAGACAGACAGACATAGATAGACAGATAGATAGATAGATAGATAGATAGATAGATAGATAGACAGATAAATGGATAGGTAGATAGACAGACAGACAGATAGATAGATGGATAGATAGATAGATAGATAGATAGATAGATAGATAGATAGATAGATAGATAGATAGATAGATAGATAGATAGATAGATAGATAGATAGATAGATAGATAGATAGATAGATAGATAGATAGATAGACAGATAGATAGAGACAGGGAGGCAGACAGGCAGACAGACAGACAGACAGACAGACAGACAGATAGATAGATAGATAGATAGAGGTAGATAGACCGATAGATGGATAATTGCATAGATAGACAGATAGGCGTATAATTGGACGTATATATGGAGAAAATAGATATGAGATAGATAGACAGACGCATAGTTCACCCATGGATTCGCCCAACTGCGAACTGGAGGCAAAGAAACGTACCTCGTGCGCACTAAGGGTGGCGTGTAGCTACAACAAAAAAAGGGCCGTGTATTTGCAGTTCAATAAATTCGCCAATAAAAATAAACGGCTCTCGAAATAACGAGGCTATATCCTTTTGGAAAATTTGAATACTGTAATATCGTGCAATGTAACGAATAGCGCAGGGTTTTTGTGCGTGCAAAAGGCGAAGCCAATTGTTCTATAGTACAGTCTAGAGTATAAAAAGCTTAAGTTTGATCGCATATTTCTCGTTTATATACAGAGCTATAACAACCCAAAAAATACTGAGTGTAGAACTAATAGTAAGTAGTACACTAGTAAAATGTGGCTAAAATCGGTTTGTTAGTTTTGCCAGAATAAAATCCTAAAGATCGAAACGTGACAATAGTCGTTCTAGACTGAATCCCCAAAGAAGAACTTTTAGAGTTTTAATGGGTCACGTTACGTTTTTATTTGTCCGCTGGTATGGTCATGCAGTGCCGAGCAAGTGCTTCTTGGGTCTCTTACGAGGAGTCGTCAACTAAATGAACCGAGGCTACCGGATGTGTAAAGGCGGTGACTGACGATGCAAGCTAATTAGGAATTTAGGACTGCAGATAGTTTTCGATTATCTTGAGTGATCGCGTAGTATCGTTATTATGATAGAAGTTAAATGAATGGGTTCTTTGTTGAAATAGATGTCGAAAACTCTAAGCTGTTGGGTTAACAGTATCTCTTATAAAAGGGTATAGTTATTGCCTACATATATGAAAGTTTGAATAATTTATTGTACAATTAATATAACAATAATATTTGAATAGTGTTATCATATAAATATATTTATAAATATTAAAAATTGCAATAATTTATTAAGGTAACTTATACGGGTATAAAGAGTATAAGGGTATGACTATGGTAATTTTTAAATTCACAAAGAGGCAGTTTCTTTAGTGAAAAGCACACTGGAAAAAGGTTCTTTTGTTAAGGATTTTTGTTGCTTCATCGAACGGGAGGGTATATCTCTACAAGACGGCGTTCCGGCCGCGCTGCGGATCGTAACGTTCTTAATGACTTAATGCAAAAAAAGGGCGTCTTTAATGCGATTATTTTAGCTTTTAGTGGGGAAGTTCAGTAAGCCAATATTCTCAGACGAAGTTGAAAGTCTATTATACGAGAGAAGATGGATAGATAGATAGATAGATAGATAGATAGATAGATAGATAGATAGATAGATAGATAGATAGATAGATAGATAGATAGATAGATAAAGATAGATAGACGGACAGACAGACAGATATATGGATAGATAGACAGATAGATAGATAGATAGATAGATAGAGATAAACAGACAGACAGATAGATAGATAGACCGATAGGTAGATGGATAACTAGATAGATAGATAAAGATAGATAGACAGGTAGATAGACAGATAGATAGACAGACAGACAGATAGATAATAGATAGATAGATAGACAACTAGATAGATAGATAGACAGATAGATAGATAAATAGATACATAAATAGATAGATAGATGCATATATACAAACATGCACACATACAAAGATACATAGATAAGAAATGGTGTATTATGGGCGTATTACAATCATAATGGGTACCGTGCCGTTTAACCTGAACGTGAAATGTATTCCTTTATTACGTATTACAAATTAAATATGCATCAAACAGTTTATATTATCCAGTTCCACTACTTAGGTTTTATGTTGGCCTTTTAAGATTCTCTCGGTATAAACCGTCACGTTGCCCGACCATATGGTCGAGAAAGAAGGACCAAATACCTATCTTCTTCTAAACACCCCGAAATAGTTTTGAAAACACAAGAAAGCGATGAAAAGCGAAAAAGAGAAAAAGAAAAAGGGAGAAAAGATTGTAATACTAGATTAGGTGCTGTTCAACATTGCCTACTTCTGTTTTGTGTTGCCACATAAAGGAAATGCTCTCTTTATGTCCAGTCCAATATAGATCTTATTTAAATTATAATAAAGCTTCTGTTTCTACTAATAGATAGACACATAGATTTTAAAATAGATAGATAGATAGTTGCATGATTGGCTTTTTCAATAAGCGAATAACCTTTTGAATCTGATGGGACCTGGTGAAGATTTGATGACTGATGGAAGATATAGAAACTCACCGAAGACTTGTAGCACTATGGTTTGGACTTGTGGAACAGAGAGGGACGGCGGGGATGTACACTTGTATGTATATGATCGATATCGAGCGAAGTAAAAGTCTGGCTGTAGACTGAGAGAAGAAAGGACAGCTTCGTGCATCTTGAGGCATCTTTCACGCTTACTGATTCTGCGCACTGCAGTAGACTTTCGCTATAAGCTCCGCGTGAAAAGGTTCCGTTGTCGATGCAGCGGATCTTCCTGAACTGATTAAACACATTCTGAACACTGCTGCTGCTGATGATGAATCGCATGTATCTTTATACCGTGTGAATTTCCACATATTTTTTTATATCTCGTCGTCGGTAAAATAGATAGGTAGATAGAAAGTTAGATAGATGGATAGATAGATAGATAGATAGATAGATAGATAGGTAGGTAGATAGATAGATAGGAAGGTAAATAGATAGATAGATAGATAGATGGATAGATGGAAAGATGGATAGATAGATAGATACAGTCGAGTGAGTGGTATTTAGCATCATGTATACCTTGAACTTGTTGCATTACTTAAAGCGAGAAACAAACGCACAGTGTTAACTATCAACGGGCGTATAGGCAGGATCTTCACTGCGATGATAGATGGAGTGCTACCGGCGAATCATTACCTCCTTTCACGCCCAATTTCCTAATGCACCAGTGACACAGTAAAGTAACTTATAGAGCTGTCTGATAATGTATCCACCGATAATATGCCTATAGCTCTATACGTGTTTAAAGTGAGTTCAGCATTGAAAGCTTTATTGATTCGTACATGCACCCTGGCCAGCAATTGAAACTTGTCCACTTCATATGGAAATTTTTTTTCAAGCTTGCACTATTGCGCATGCAATGGCGTTTCCACTCAACTTTTTATGGCTTACAGAAAAACGTCGTTAAACATTAGATTCAGAGCTGGGTTCGCAGGGTTAAGAAGAATAAATCAATACTTGAAATGTTGACTGAAGATGCGCCGAGAGAAAGGTTGGTTCAGTTCTTAATCCTTCTTTCACGTTCACAGAAAGAGATGATGTACATATATAACATCCCCATGTTATTATGGCAAGGAATTCAGTGTACTGACCAATAAACTGCACCGCCAGATGTCCCGCATCAAATTACTGAAACAACTGTTCTGCAATCTTGTCAAAATTAGTAAAATACTACCACGATAGATACAATTCCCAGGCTATTATAACAACGAATTCAGTCTACTGGAAAGCGTGCAACTGAATCAGACGTATAAAATCATGTCGAAAAGTGATATCAAAGACGACACCTCCTCTTTGCAACTTTATTCAACTGTGCAACTCTCAGGTAATGAATAGTATCATATCAACTACGCGCCAGGTCTTTTAAGTTTATTAACTCTGTATATACACGCCTTACGCTCTTGGCCGGTTTTGCAGGTTTTTTTTAGCCCCCCTTCATTATTATGAGTGGGTTTAGGGTTATCGCTGTGACGCAAATGCGGGGACTGCAGCTAGTCGTTTTGAAGACGAGTGTACGTCAAATTATGTAATTTTACTTTTACGCAGTTGAATCCCACGCTTGAATCCCAGTTGGCTGATATTTTGCACAAGTCTCTCGAAAATGACGCTGTTTTCAACACTTTCCGGTTCAGATGTCCAGTCGATAATACTGCACGTAGGTTTACGAGCAAATAAATCTTTTGCGCCGATCGCGGGTACAGATGGGAACATGGATAGGGGTTTCCACAACATTTCTGCGCCGGATACGTTGATGAAGGCTTAAAGTAGTGCGCTGTAGTCAGTTTAGAATCTGTTTAAGTGTAATAATTTGAAGCTGCTGAATATCTTGAATAGCATGCCCATATTTCTTTACATTGTCGTTATTAAGTATTGTATAATAGATAGATAGATAGATAGATAGATAGGTAGGTAGATAGTTAGATAGAGAGATAGAGAGATAGAGATATAGAGAGATAGAGAGATAGACAGATAGACAGATAGACGGATAGACAGATAGACAGATAGAGAGATAGACAGATAGACAGATAGACAGACAGATAGATAGACAGAGAGACAGATAGGTAGATAGATAGATACACAGACAGACTGACAGATAGACAGATAGATAGACAGATAGACAGATAGATAGACAGACAGATAGGTAGGTAGATAGATAGATACACAGACAGACAGACAGACAGACAGATAGACAGACAGACAGACTGAAAGATAGACAGATAGATAGACAGACAGACAGATAGATAGACAGATAGATAGACAGACAGACAGATAGATAGACAGACAGACAGACAGACAGACAGATAGACAGGCAGACAGACTGACAGATAGACAGATAGATAGACAGACAGATAGACAGATAGACAGATAGACAGATAGACAGATAGACAGATAGACAGATAGACAGACAGACAGATAGACAGGCAGACAGACTGACAGATAGACAGATAGACAGATAGACAGATAGACAGATAGACAGATAGACAGATAAACAGATAGACAGATAGATAGACAGACAGATAGGTAGATGGATAGATACACAGACAGACAGACAGACTGACAGATAGATGGACAGATAGATAGATAGGTAGATAGAACAGACATACATATAGATAGTTAGACAGATAGACGGAAATTTATTCCACCTAGACTTAACGAGATTCTTAGCTACAAGTGGTCCCATTTCTGCAAGCTTCCAAGGTAGTTAACTATAATGGATGTCGTTAAATACTTTAGAGCCCTGTTAGAATTATCTCCAGGGAGACCAGACAACGGCGGTCATACGTCACTTTGCCAATGCGATTTCGCATGTAACGATATTACGGGGCCATCCATCTTTGGCACACCGGTTGAAGTATGTACTCGGTATACACAGTAACCTCCCACCTTTTGCTTTCAGAAAACAGATCAATACTCATGGTTAGATGACTGCTAAATGGCTGTGCGCTCATTCAGATTTGGAGTGGGTCCCACTGGACCTAATCGTGAAGACCTTTACACGGCCAACACGTACAGTAGAGGCTCACACGTAACACCCAAGGCAAATCTGCAGAGTTCCTTGTGACCCTAATCAAACAAATTACTGTAAATTTTAAACCTTAAGATTTGCTTTGGGCGGAACTAATGAACCGCTTTAAACGAAACTCGCTACTTCTAACTTCGGTAAATTTTGATTTCCTACACCTACGGAAATGTGGGAGTTGCAAGCGAACAACTTTTCCCAACCAAGAACCCCCTGTTTGTTCTGCTGCAGACTGTATTTGATTATGTGCAACAGGAATCTGGAGGTTTCAAATATGTGGTTTTCTACGGAGCTCAGGCTAATCATGCATCGTCTATAAAAAAATTTCAACATACAAGCCGGTTGTACTGATTCACTAAAAATGAAGATAGATTTGTAGAGAAAGCTGTTTGCTTTTAGTTACCATGGCGTTTCCCAGCTCCTGACACGGCACATGTCGCATGGAAATGACAGTTAACCACTACACTGCATCAAAACAAAAGACTGTCGTTAATCCTCGCAACTTATGATACGCATTGAGAGCATCGACGTGTTTAAATTTCTCGCACCTGGTTATAAGCTCTCTACCGAGGATTATATTCCCCACTGGCACTTACCCGAGATCAACTTATAATCTATGCAGGCGAGCGTGCATGCAGCAACCCTTGATTGTGTGCAAACGGGGCAACTTGCAAAAGCAGGGTTCCAAAAAAGCCCTCGAAAGCAAGTTTCTTTGTCTCGTTATATAAAAGATACACAGTTACATCATCGTTAGCTCACCCAGTGCAAAAACCAGTAAGTCTATCAGCAGTTCAACCAGCTCTGGTTCCAGTCTGGTTGCTTAATGCTGAAACTTGCTGACATTCACCCAAACCCATCAGGCAGAGACGCTTAGCAGTAGGTCGTTCAGTAGGTCCTCGACCTGCTGGTTTTCGCATCGAGCAATACTTCAGCGTTGCAATTTGCAAATGGCGGAATTTTCCTCAGAACAAACATCTACTTAAGAAGTTTGGCTTGCATAGAGAATGAGACTCGGTTTGGTTCGTAACATCAGCCAGGCAAAGGAGAGACTGAAGTTGAACATGTGTTTGTTTGTGTCTTTTCCACCGAGTTGGAAGTTTCACACTGAGGATATGCAAATCGATATGAAGCGCTAATTATATTTGAAGCACGCCCCACTAATGACAAAAGGAAACTGGAATGGGAGCCTCTTGCAAAGAGGATCATTTGAATAGGTACAAAGGGTCTGCGGGTAAGGAGTGTTGCATTCTCTCATGCAACCAAATATAACAATAAATTACATAAATATTAAGCAGCAATTTCTATTGTACTATCTCAGTAACTTAATTGAATTTAGTTTTTGAAAATAAGTTTTTTCTTGTTATAAATGAATGAAATGTATCTATATAATATTAGCGTAACATGATAGCATAACCTAATGTTGCATATGCATATAAACTATCAAACGTTTTCCATATAACTATATCAGTTCTACAGAGTACAAACCATAGTTTAGACTTGGAATTGGGTAGAAATGACTGAATTTTGGGTGTTTACTCCAGTAAAGTTGACTATAGGGGAAACTTTGCTGCTTCGTTCATTAGTGGAGTTTCCCACGTGAACTTTCTCTTGGCCGATACAATACTGCAACAAGTCCTACATAATAGTTGACTTGTGCGTCACACCTTCCCGTTAGAACTTCTTTTATAATCTTCATTAACTATAACCCGAGATTAAGCTATAGGGATTGTGGTTTTTTCATATCCACCTTGGTCGTAGTCGTCGATCATCTGTCGGCTACTACGCTGTCAACAGGACGGATTGAATTTAGTCCATGAAGGAAGGTTCTCGATAACGCCATGATGCTTTCGCCTGTAATTACCGGAATAAACGCTCGTGTGACATGAATTTCTCCGGACTCTGATGGATCATAAATAGCCCTTAGCGGAGGCAAAGGCACTTGCATTGCATTCTAAGTACCCAGCAATGTTCCCTAGGACTCTTTTATCGAACATTGAATCGAAATATCTTTGGAAACAACTTTTGATTCTGCTTAAAAGTTACCAGTCCCTGCTTCATGAAAACTTAAGTACAGTCTGTTCCAAAAAAGAAGGGTACGGCAAGAGACAAATTCATCCAAGTTCTTTGCTGATATCTGTAACAGGTTTTGCTGGATAATGGTAAAATTATCCGTGACGACTGTCATGAATAAGTCGTGCAACCTAGAATTCTTCATGATTTTGAGTCACGAAGTTACTACTACTACTACTACTACTACTACTACTACTACTACTACTACTACTACTACTACTACTACTACTACTACTAATGAAGCTCTAAGAAGACCTATGTTATTGTCATCTTGAATTGCGAAGTCAAACGAAATGGTAGACCGTTGGATTGCATTTGCGACTGCCGTATTAGTGTCTTTATGCTTGACAACTCTTAAAAGAGTGCAACACATAAAAACTGTCTGCTCCTGCAGGCAATACCATGTCATATATATAGTTGGCAATGAAGGCAGCGGCAGTTCATAAACGAAAGGTCTTCTTTTATGTGTGTACATCTACGAGCAAAAGGGACCAACAACAGAAATTAAAGGTCAAAGGACAGAAAAAGCAATACGGTTCTCATATAAACAAGAGATTGCGAGATTCCTTTGTTTGAACAAGAATGAGAACAGACTCACTTCTTTTAAAAATTCAATGTTTTTTTGAGCAATATACACGGAACTGTGCACAAAGCATGGGAATACAACCCTGCAGCATTTGCCCTCGGCAGGAAGGAACTGCTGAACTAGCTGATATCTACCCAAATCCAGCAGGCAGACGGTTAGCAGTCGGTCGTTCAGCAGGTCCTCGATCTGCTGTTTTTTTTGCATTGGGGTTGTTTGTCTGGAAAAAACCGTCTTATGTAACTTTGCTGAAGAACCAGGAAAAAGCTGAATGCATAGCTTGAGCGAAAACTCTACGGATCGTCTTGTCTATTCATCATTCAACTTATTATTGTATGAAAACTAAGACAGCGGAAAAATTGCTTATGAAACTGTAAAGAACTTGCAGCGCAAAACGCAAGAAATCGCGAATGAGGGGGTAAAAAGCACTACCATAAATTAGACATATCATTCTATTATATAGTTAGCATTTCATAATATTATGATATTAAGTTGTGTTATATGTATTTTTAAACTGAAATGAATGATCAATGACTGAATCGCTAATAGAGTTAACTGACCATTTTGTAATTGCAAGTTAGTCATCGTCAAAGTGGTTAGGTCGTTAACTGTCGCATGGATACACCCGAGTTTGTATTACAACGGTGGTGGTTAGAGCGTAAGGGGTAAGTTGACCTAGTAATCGATACGCTTGACTAGTAAAATAATTAGTACAATGGATAGTTATTTACTAATTACTATATCGGCTACTATTACCTACTAATTATATTTTCATTTACTTATTTTACATATTTAATATATACTTATTACTATTACTATAGTTACCATTGTTCACAATGCACGATATTACTTTTGCTAAGCCTCGAAACAGGACTAACATTTGCGTTATTTCTTCACTATACATAAATTCAGGTAATACATAGGTTGATTATACATTAGCTATTAGCATAACTAGCTGCTTCCATAATTAGTTTCGTTGCCATATCAACCAAGGTAAGACTCCTGCAGTCAATTCGGGACACGTGCAAGTCTTAATCAACTAATTAGATAAGAATCAATTGTATATATTCAAGTGAATCGGTATACTGCAGCAAGGTACTTACTGCGGCTGTCTACTAAATACCTTATTGATTTTCGTCTCAGTCCAACTTAGGTCTTTGATTTAAGCACGTGTGGGTAGCGCTACCTACGATACCTTGAATTACACGCTGTTTGAAGTAGACAAGCAACGTGCCCTTGATATGTGACACACCCGAGGGGAACGATAATTCACCCTACAGTCGCAAAAGAGCTTCTGGGATAGTTCAAGCAGAATGCAATTCGACATATGCTACACCCGTGTAATGACTCTCCATAATATCAGATCGTCTGCAAAGAAAGCAGGAATCTGTTTCACGATGTATTCAAAGAACACGTTGATTACATATTACTTAACTCTGTTAAGCAGACGACGTGTATGCGGGAAAGATAGAAGCAAAGCTGTGAACGGAAACCTTCAGCAGCTTTTCTACCAGCTGCACAAAGCTGATAGCCATTAACCGCGCTAGCAGGCCAGCCAGCGATAATTTGGTAATCGATGTGGTCACCCATAAATGAATCGTAACGGGCCTATTGAGCTAACCAAGTAAAAGAGCCAAGAGAAGTTGGTTACTTAACAGTATAATTTGTTAATAACTAACTTAACGCATTAATTAGATTGTCATTCCATCTGAAACAAACTTACTCCCCTCTCAAAATTGCAACCTGCGGATTCAACTGCGTCAGCTTGAATTGTATAAGCTCGTCACTCAAGATCATAACATGCTATAATGACCACACACCCGAACAAGGTTATTCGATACCCGTCATATTACTACATGTCACTGTATGAAACTAGATACACGCTAAATCAGTAAGACTACATCACTTGGCCAGCAAGCAACAATCTTAAGACCGTTCACAGCTTCAAATGTTATTGACAGAAGTGCACATACATAGAAACACTAAGGTTCTTCTCCAATTGACACAAACAAGTACAGTCTTAGTCTAGAACAAAAACGGGCTTTTCTTGGGTAAAAGTTGATTACGTAGTTCCTACATTTTCCAAGATATAACAACCGAAATAATACTGACCGTAGAACCAATGATACTCAATGTAATCATACAGTTTCGTTTAAATCGGTTTGTTAGATTGATAAAGCAAAATCCGCTCCTAAACAAAAAGCTCCTCAAGTTGAGATTTGCATTTATGCTTCAGGAGCATAATTAGCAGCATAATTAGGTGGTAGAGTACATCTGACATCTGCAGTACGAAGCACAAAGACTAGTGGAACTACAGGTAAAAGAAGTTGCTTTAAGTTGACTAGGGTTATACCTAAAAGATGATTCGATGTCATTCGATCTCTCCGGGAGAACGATACGACCAAAGGGGTCGGATATTGAAGCTCTCTGCTAGTTATGGACACGCTGAGCAACGAAAAGCATGGACCCACCATCAAAGATGTCACCAGGAGGTACGGACGTATAGTTTCCTTCGTCTTTTATTTATCTTTCCTATTGTTTTCATTGCCCCGTCGTTTACGACTTCCTTCCACGCTGCAGAAAGGAAAACAAGGGGCATTTCAACAAGATGCTTCACTTAGGGGCCGGATATCGTGTAACGCCATCTAGCGGTAGTATCAAGTAACTCGAGAAACTCATTTGCCATCTGACGATGATAAATGTACTACATCCAAGGTGTACAAATCCAAAACCATCGGAAAGCGACACGATACACGATAGTTAGCCCATATTAGACGGCCACCTAGCGGTGAAAGACTAAACTACTATCCAGGCTATTTTAATGGATCAAAGGCCCTGGCGACGTTGATTCAAACCAGCTAAAAGAAATTACTTTAGTACTGACTCATTCTGAACGTTTGAAGTGAACATACTGAACATCGTGCTGAGTAATTCAATCCGGACGAATATGATGGTATGATGGTATTCTTTTAAATATAAGTTACGGGAAAATGAATTTAGAAAAGATAGGTGGGCCCTGGAAAAGGTACAAAACGAGACGACAGAGATGCACATCTAGCAGCGCAGGTCGACATCTATTCTCAGGTAGACATGAAAAAAACTTTATCGATAAGTCGATCCATCAGCCATCAGCAGAAAGGCTTTCAATGGAGCCGTCATCGCTGTAGGCGTTCAGAATGCGCAAAAAATCATTCGATTTTATGATGCATCCAGCAGCCAATCTATCTTGCTAGAAGGGTCGATGCCATAAGAGTTAAAACTTTCATTAATTATACGTTATTAACTTAGTTATTTCATTGGTTATTTATTTATTATTTCTATGTTTATTTACTAATTCTATTTAGTTTAGTTGGATTAATAAAATAGGGTGAAAACATTAAGTTAAACTAAGAAGCAATTTTAAAGCTTGCGGTCTTTTAACAAATTTATGCAAGGCCATTTCCGGTTGCAGTGTGGCCCCTTCTGATTAGCCAGCTCATCTATCATGACCTTTGACATTAAGAACGTCCAGTCTTCATCTTTTTTTTACTTGACCTGTGTCCAAAGAAAGGAAAATCGAGAACGTCTTTTGTTTGTATGAACGAAGGAAAAAGGAAACTGAAGGATTAAAAACCTCTTGAGGTTTTAGTGGAAAGGTAAATTGTTGAATAAAGGCGATTTTAAGACCTATCGTGTATATTGTGTTGTGTTGTATTGTGTATACATCTCGGCCAAGGGTAAGGCCTATTGCCATGTTCAGATCGAATTGAGAACACGTCTCTGGTTATTGTGACTAGCTTTATATGTATACATTCTACTACATGAATATTTAGATTTGATTTATTTATCTACGTATCTTAAAATCTTTCTCTTTGTCTGTCTATCTGTCTATCTAACTATCTATCTTGTTTAATCTATGTTTCTATGTTTCGATCTATCTGTCTATCTATCTATCTATCTATCTATCTATCTATCTATCTATCTATCTATCTATCTATCGATCTATCTATCTATCTATCTATCGATCTATCTATCTATCTATCTATCTATCTATCTATCTATCTATCTATCTATCTATCTATCTATCTATCCATCTATCTATCTGTCTATCTATATATCTATCATCTATCTATCTATCTATCTATCTATCTATCTATCTATCTATCTGTCTATCTATCTATCTGTCTGTCTATCTATCTGTCTATCTATCTATCTATCCATCTATCTATCAATCTGTCTATCTATCTATCTATCTATCTGTCTGTCTATCTGTCTATCTATGTATCTATCCATCTATCTGTACTACTCGGGGTGCTCCACTGGTAAGCCGACTAAAGATTCATATATAAATGCTATTATTACATAATAGTACGCATATATTACTTTATGTAAACCTGCAGATATATGGGTACACACCGTAAGTACAAAGTGTATTGAACTCGATATGTGTATGTTTAAACATAGTCTTCAATTCAGACATTACAGTTAACTTCCAATAACTGAATGAGAAAAAATCCAATCGTTGACCTTGGGAATTCTGAGACTCCGCGGATTTCAAATTATAGCTATCCATAATCTAATCTACAATTCCGCAATTTCTACAGCGGAAATTAAATCGAAAACAGTTCCCCAATACACGTATAATTTTTATATAAAATAAATTATGGATATAAATATGCGAGTAGTTGATACTATATCCAATTTGCTCTGTATTCATCAACCTTCTCCACAGATTGGCTTATTGCAAAGATGCTCCATAAGCGCACAACAGCGCAAACTTTCACGGAGGCCTTACACACAATACACACCAAACTCTCATCGGTCAAAGTCTAGCAACTTGATCTCATGGTCTCCCCTCTCTCTGGGTCGTTTGAATCCGATTCTTTCAATTCCCAGCGAGGATTTTTCCACGAGGAATTTGATGCTTCACTTCACGCAGTCGACGAAATCTCTCCGACCTTTATACATTTGCCACCAAATTAGAGAATCCCGCGCTTTTTTCAAATACAAAAGCTGGTAGGTTGAAGATGAGAATCCGTGTGAAAAACGGTAAGGTCGAGAAAAAAAACGGGTTAGAGAGGGTTTTTGGATTGACACGGCGTAACGAATGAGGAGAAGTTCTCAATAAAAAGGTACCTTTCTTGGGGACAATTATACTGCGGGCCCATTTGAGAAGCGGACAGTTGGTCCGGCCTGCCTTTTGACCTTTGACCCGATTTGCGGCGCTTTTCAAGCTTCTGGACTCGTGTGAAAATTGGCGTAACGACCGAGTGGAACGCAGCAATGGGCCAACTCATTTTACCCACCACCACGTCGCTTTTTTCCGCTGGTGGGTATTTCGAATACTTCCGCAGTTATGGTGATGGTCACTCGAATTGCCGGACAAAAGAAATGAAATGGAGGAAAGAAAGGTGAAACACATGTCTTCCGAACGGAAAATGTCCAGCCAAGAAAAGTTACTGTGCATTGGTCTTGGATACTATAACTTGGAATGACCGGAATTACTGGAATTACTGGAATTGGTCTTACGATACTTTTTGCAAATATAGAACTTGCATAAAACTTATTGAATGACTGGAAAACCTGGAATTACTGGAAATACTCGGATTGAACTTTATAATACAATCTGCGTATAGAACTTGCATCAAAGTTACTATATCACTGGAACGATTGAAACTCCTGGAATTGGTCTTATATGATACTTTCTGCGTATAGAACTTGCACTGAAACTTGCATGAAATTTAGTTTGTACGTCAGTTCAATCCCTATGGACCCGAATTTAACAGAAGATAGTTCGAGTAAAATTTGCGCCATGAAGTTACACGACCAAACTTGCAGACAATTCAGTCTTCCATTACATTGCAACTGATATCGAGTTCATCAAAAGATAGTTTCCCGTAGAACTTGCATTGAACTTGCACGGAACTTTCATCAAGCTCGTCTCAATACGATGTTCATTTGAATCCAATCCATACTACTTGGTGAAATAGTCTAGTTGCAGAATACTATAAGACTAATGTGCCTATTGATAATTTCATGCGGTTTAAGAATTCAAACTTTCACGGAAGTCTATGGAATTAAACTGGAACGGAAGTGGAGCAAAGTGGAGTTTAGCACAACCTAGAGGAGCAAGACTTTGATATGTTTAAACAAAGAAAGGTTCTTCCACAACGCAGTCTGGAAAACTGGAAATGTATGTATAGATACCAGGAGTAAATGGAGCAAAGTGGAATACAGGGTAATGGACGACAAACCTGAGAAAACTATGTCGGTTCAAAGTATAGTGTGGAGCATCGGTTGGAGCAAACTGGAATACACTGGAGCGTGTGGAGCGAGATGAAGAGCAGACCGGAAGCAGTGGATCACGCCGCGGAGCCGCATGGAACAAGAATGGAGACAAGACAAGGGGATGCTACTACTTGTGACAAGATTTTTAAAAAAAAACGATATTCCTTGGAGCCCAACTATAAGCCGATAATAAGACAGTCTAATGTGTGGAGAGGCCACCGGGGAATTATTGGTGATTTATGGTTCATTTATCAATGTCATCTTGGCTGATCAACTGCAGCAGCCCCCGTCAACGCTGATGGTCCAACTGGTCGTCAACTCGACTTGCTAAAAAACAATTATTCCAAACCCTTTAAAGAGACCCAGATTTACAACCGCATGGCATGAAATCCGATACACTTTTCCCCAAGTACCTCTTTCTCGTTTGCGTGCTTGTATTAACGCCATTTTCTTGGTGCCCCAAAGATGATTGTATCTTAAATTTACTTGATTGTTGGTACTAAGTTTAACTTGGTTGGTAAGTTATTTTAGCATTAAGATTAGCATTAGATTTAATGTGTTTTACATTAGATTTTTTTACTTAAGATTACTTAAAGTAACTACAATTTTCATCGTTCTATTTTATGTTTACAGTAATTTTATTAATTTTACAGTCGAATTAAATTTAATGTTAACCTATTGTAACACTATTCACATTGTGGCGCTTCAAATGTTACTAAGATTAGGATGAAACCCCATGAATCCCGAGTGCATATAGATAGATAGACAGATAGATAGATAGATAGATAGAGATAGATAGATAGATTGATAGATAGATGGATAGATAGATAGATAGATAGATAGATAGATAGATAGATAGATAGATAGATAGATAGATAGATAGATAGATAGATAGATAGATGGATAGATAGATAGATAGATAGATAGATAGATAGATAGATAGATAGATAGACAGAAAGAAATAGACAGATGGATAGATATTTAGATAGATAGATAGATAGATAGATAGATAGATAGATAGATAGATAGATAAATAGATCGAGAGATAGATAGATAGATAGATAGATCGACACCCCCATGCCGCGTGCACCATGTATACCTCCACCGGCTGGCCACTGATGCGGCGTTGCCACATAACTCTTAAAATTACGCTTTAACTTTAAGCCTGTTTAAATAGATATAAAAATAACTAATTATATATCTTTAGTATCGTTGCATTTTTCTCTATTTTACGGTAATATACTTAGACCAGTTTTAATAAGAAATATAACTGTTGAATTTTGATCAACTCGTCTTTTTTTCCTCATCTCGTCTATTTTTGCACTAAATCTGTTCTAAATTTTTCCTGTGTTTTTATTTTCTCGTGGCGATTTCCCCTGTGCAAGAGAAGGTGGCCGAAAACCCTTGACTTGTTTTATGGCTGACAGAACAACGGGGGATTAACAAGCAGACGTACAATGTCAGGTTCTATGTTTCAGGTACTTCTTCTCACTCTTTGCTTTTTATTTATTTGGAATTTATTGCTTTACTCTTCTTTTGCTGACATTGTTTTTCTTTTTGGCGGAATGAAAACATCCATATATGCGAAGCAGGCTTCCAGAACAGTATGGTTTTTAGTTATCACCTGTTTTGTAATATTAGCCATCAGTTTTTTTTAAATCTCCTTTTACAAACCATGGCTGATATGAGTGACTTTAATTTAAATTTGTTCAGATGTTGTTAGAAACGGTCCCAATTCCATAAAAGTTGCGATCCCCCCCCCTGTGGATTCGTCAATGGACTGATGGGTAGGGGAGGTTAGTGAAATTGACGTAAAGTGAAGTGGACAAGCTAGTATCAGTGGCCTGTCAGCGACCACTGGTCGTTCAGGGGGTTCGCCACTCTCAAGAATCTCATTGGGCTTTCTTGATTCTACATCCCAAATCTCTCATGAATAGGTCAATTTAACTTGATAACAATAGACTACTGAAATTAGAATTTGTTAGTTAAGTAGAATAAGATTGTAATGTAAACGAGTGTCATTTAATTTTTACGAAATTGTGAACCCCCCCAGTGTAGAAAACGGCGGGAAATCGTCAAGCGCTGGGTCCACTCGGCTAGGACCTTGTAAACCTGTCGTGTAAACGAATAACGAGCGACACCATAGCGCGCTAGGTAAACTAATGCCCGCGGGGGGTTCGCAACTCGGTAGAAAAGAATCCCCCCGCACGCTTCGATACCTTGGTGAGGATTCCTAGGAAACTAAATTTAACTTCCATGAATTTTAATTGATTAGAGGTTAGATGGATGGATGGATGGATGGATGGATGGATGGATGGATGGATGGATGGATGGATGGATGGATGGATGGGTGGATGGGTGGATGGATGTGTATGGTTATACAGAGATAGAAATATTACTGTTTTCAGCTACAGGGTGTAATTTATGATTATAAAAGTACGGTTTAATTTAATGTCATTAAAAGTTATAATGGCACTTTCTGGTTCCAGTAAAGAGTATAGTCTTTGAAACAAAACTGTCAAGTCATAAAGGTAAGTAAATGTTATACGTTTGTTATTATTGTTATATGTTGATGATTATTCATATTATTACAATTAATATATATATATGATAAATTGAAAATATTATACGTACATTGTTTGATGAAAATTAATAAATTTAATTTGATACGGTAATCTTAGTTCTTTTAATGAAAGAATATAGCCTGAAACAAAAGCTGTCAGTTTTGGTCAGTCGTTTCAACATAAGATACTCGAGAAAATGAAAAAGATGGGCCAGGTTTTATGGGAAGTTGAAACTGACCGACATCATGAACGACAGTCAGTTCATTTAAATGCAAATATCCCTTCTACAATGTAGCCTCCGTGCGTTCTGTTAACAGAATAGTGTGTTTTCTTTTCCTTTTGCCGTTTTCTGACATTATATCTGGGTAAACAGTAATTTTATTTAAAAAATTACTCTGTTGCTGTTAATTTAAAGTTGATGGAAAAACGAATTTACGCGGCAGCACTTGAAAAAGGGTGTACTACTATAGTTATAATTAGCATATTATTCATTTCCAGTGTAGATTGATAGATAAATAAATGGATAGATAGATAGACAGATAGATAGATAGATAGATAGATAGATAGATAGATAGATAGATAGATGATAGATCGATAGATAGATAGATAGATAGATAGGTTGAAAGATAGACTGACAGATAGAAAGACTGGATAGATTGGTAAACTGGTGGACAGATATATTCATTGATAGATTGATACACATTGGTAAACGTACGGATTGATATTGATTGAAAGATAGATATATGGGTTGATAGACAGATTGATAGAGAGATGGATGTGTAGGTAGACAGATAGTTAGATTGGTATAATTGATGGACAGATAGCTTGACAAAGAAATAGCTAGACAGCTAGATAGTCAGACAGCTAGATATATGGATAGATAGATAGATAGACAGATAGTTAGATTAGAATAAATAGGTTGATGGACAGATTGATAAGAGAGATGGAATATATATAGGTATACATATATATATAAGTATAATATATACATAGGTAGACAGAAAGTTAGATTGGTATAATTGATGGATAGATAGATCGGCAGATAGATAGATCGATAGATAGATTGATCGATAGACAGATAGATAGATAGATAGATAGACAGATAGGTAGGGAGATCATTCCTCTCTAACTTAACAAACATAAAATCATCTTTAACATAATAATCTTTACGTACGTAAAATAAAAGAAATTCAAATCTATCAAAATTAAAGTTAATTAAATTTTATAAAGATACAATTGAAAATAACATTCGTAAGTCATATTCAAATATTCTTAAAAAGTAAAGGTATGGTACAAACCATCACTCGTAGGTAAGTTAAAATACAAAGCTAAACGATATACTAATCTTTAATAGATTTAGCTACAAATGAATGACGTCTGATTTAAATCCCTGATTTAAAAACAGTAAACTCAAGAATCCTCAACTTGATATAATATAAATCCTTAAAGACTATACAAATATTCAATCTTTAAATTTAAATCAATAAACTTAACTTAACTGAGCCTATTTAAACCGTTCCATTGTAACTAACTCTGCAATTTACTATAACCAATCTGATGCCAGAAATCCTATTTTATTATTATAACTTTACCAATTACTTAAATTACTATTAATTACTCACAGCCCGTTAGTTGTGTACATAACTTAATCTCTGGTATATAAAAGGCACACAAAAGCAAAGAAACAGTAAGAATCTTTCACGAATCTCAGAATCTACCCAAGAGAACAGGTCATAATAATTTGATTGCGATTAATTCTGTGCTTTAATAGATTTAATTTAATGTCAGTATTCCTATTTTATATTTATAATGTTGTAGGACCGCGGTATATTGGTTTTGTAATCCAAAGCAAGCAATCTGCAAGAATCTTTCACGATTTCCAGAATCTGTCCATTGAATCTGTCCAATCTCTTGATCGTGATGTGGGACATACGTTGATCAGTTGGCATTGTAAGAATCTCAAGGAATCTAATTGAATCTATGAATCTAGGAGTTTAAGAATCTCAGATTCGAGGGAATTAATCTAAACTATCTAATGTCAGCATCCTTATTCTTATGTTATTATATCACGTGACAGCAAAACTTGATTACAGTTCAACCTCTCCATATAAAGGTATACAAAAGAGCAAGGAATCTGCAAGAATCTTTCATGAATCTCAGAATCAGTCCCAAAGGAGGACGAAGGCAATACACGTTTTTGGTTGCGGCTGTCCATCAGAGTTGGTCGTGTGTGACAAGAGGCCGATCAGTTGGCATCGTAAAATTCTCCAGGACCGGACACTTTTTCCAAGACGCACTGCAGTACATAGGGACCGACACCGCGGGGGTTCACCCCCTCATTTTTCTATCCCCCCCCCTCGTCCGCCCTTTTCTCCCCCAACCCCTCCTACCAACTCCACCCTTCCACAAATATTAGTCTTGATTATACCGACATCACCTTCTCAACCAATCAAACACAGGACGTTCAATAAGGTGAACCTTACAGATACCATTGTATACATACGTGTCAAGTGCAGCATATTATCTAAGCTCTTGCATAGTTCATTACAGCGATGTAAAACTCTAATTAGTGAAAAGTGTGGGACTAATTAATGATGTCATGAACTAAGGCAAGGAAGGACTGCATACGTACAGAAGGTGGTAGCAATATAAAGTTAGTGGTATCGCATATCAAAGAACCTATTTAACAGTACAACATTCAAATTTTTACAAATTGCATACCTGCATTGTATCATACATCATTAGAGATCATGACATTATCATGTCCCTTGGTATTACTACGCAGATATCAACATCTGAAGTATTCCTAGTCGGATATTTCATGTTATCGAGTCGTGTATATAACTGAGGGTGTTGGTTTCTAGCCAATCAGGTATAAAAAACGTTGTCGAAGCGATCACTGTATGTTACAGTCTTTAGGACTGTAAAAAAGGGTTCTCGCTTGGGGAAAAGTTGATCGCTTATGGCTCCCTAGTTTTCAAAGCTATCGTAACCCAAAAAATACTGCACGTAGCACTGTTCGTACTTTACACATCAGTAAAGTTTCATTCAAATCGGGTCATTACTTTCGCCACAATAAAATTCCAAAGTTAAAAGAAAATTCGTAAATGTCCCTGCCGCCATTCAGAAATCGGATCAAAGCTTCCTTCTTTGTTAAAGGATTTCAAGTTTTCTCGTCTTCTCATTGTTGAATTCTGCGCGTGTGTGTGTGTCCTCTTTTGAGCCTCAAAGTGTGCAAGGTTCAGCGCTCAGTGGGACATTCCAGGAACAACTGGTGCAAATAGTTTCGCTATTAATCATTAGTTTCCGCTTGCACGGCTGGCGCGGGAGAGGGGGGGACCAAATTTCGCAACGATGGATTATAAAAATTTGTTCCCTTATTCTTTATTCATCGAATTGTAGAACCCCTTTCGTGGGAACGAGTTGGAATGTCACATTTCCGATATAATGTAATTAAAGTTAAATTAGAAGTAAATTATAATCCCCTGCTGTGTAATTCCTTTACATATAGTCAAGAAGAGCTCCGAGTAGTTATTGCTATAGAAAGTACTTAAAATTCACTTCCGGTGAACCTGACGTGTAGAAAATCCGATGTGCGTAGCCCAAATTCCCTTAAGAATTCGCACAAGTCTCATTGGTCATTAAGGGCTTCCTTCTTCAGAACAAGGGGGGTAGAGGGGTTCGCAACCTTCCGAAATTATAATATGGCTTTCCGGTCATTCATGCAAAATATCAAGTTACGTATCAAATCAGATTCTAGCCCCTTACTATTAGATATAAATTTATATCTTCTAATAGTATACATAACATAAAATCCCTGTTCAACACGAACAAATTATAGTAATATTAACATAAAACTTAAAATGTTAACACTCAAATCGCCTATTATTGCAGTAAATAGTTAACTTATGATGGTAACCCATTATACATCAACTATGTCATTTACTGTGAGTTTTACTATTTTACTAAATTTCCTATATGGGTATTTTGCGTACTTTTCACAAAATAAGATTTGCATAAAAAAATATTCTCTGAATTTCAAATTGTTTGCAACTGACACGTGTAAAATTCAATCCGAAATCCTCAAATTAAAGTGAATCTCTAGAAGAAATCTGTTAAAGATTCAGGCCAAAACGGCAGCCAAAGCCTTGCCACTGACCGAAGACATGCAGGGGTGTGTAGGTTTTCACTTTGGGCAAACAAATCGGTGCGCGGATGTTATGTTTTATTCATTAATTAGGTCGCAAGTAAACGCTTGGCGTCAACACCCGATCCATCGTAGGTGCCGCGTCGATGAGAACCACCCTTTCCTAGTAGGCTACCTTATGCCTCTTTTCCCCTTCTTCCATTCCACACGTAAACTATATAGACATGCGATTCATTAGCCCAATGGTATATAATTAACTAGGATTAGATATATGCAGATCTATTCAGTTGTTTCTCTTATGCTTTGGTATTTTTGTTTCGACAGTTTTATTTCGATTTCCGTTTGTTTTACTGTGCATCTGTTGATTCAGTTAAGTAGTTAACTAACTGTCTGTTTAACTACACTATCTATTTCGTATCTACCTCTCCGCCTATTGACTCGCCCTGTCTATCCCGTATACATCCGTTCGCCCATTCGTTTTCGTCTATTTAGCTGTATCTATATACACCTACCTAGTTATCTGTCTATCTATCTATCTATCTGTCTATGTATCTACCTACCTATCTATCCTTCTGTCTATTTACCTATCTATCTGTATACTACCTACCTACCTACTGCCTGCCTATCTATCTATCTATCTTATCTATCTATCTACATCTATCTATATTTATCTATATTTAACTACATCATCTATCTATCCATGTATCAATATATCCATCTATCCATCTATCCCTCTATCTATCCATCTGCCTAACTCTTTAACCATCTATCTATGATCTTTCTGTCTCTCTATTCTTTCGCGCTTCTTTTCTCTTTTGTACAGTGAGAAAAAATACCATTTCCTGCAAGATTGAAAGAAGCTTGTTTAGGCTTTACCAAGAACACCAGTCGGTCCTTCAAATCCCACAAACCGAAAAGGGGGTTCGCTACTTTTAATAATCAAAAATTAACCTCGACGTCGTTTACAAAGAATCATCGCTGTATCGATTTTCAGAAATCCTGTGTACTGCTACATTTTCCCAATAAAATCTATTTTTTTAATGTGATTTTTCCAGTTGCCAGCCCCTCGTTTGAGAGTATTATTATTACTAACTCGGACCATTTCGCGTTTTTTTTTCTTGGGAATTTCGGTCGCCTAGATGGGGGACGCTGTAGGACAGGGTGAACTTTAGGGGTGGGAAAGGGAGGGGGGTTTGAAGCTGAGAAGAGGTTGGGGGGTGAAAAAAAGGGAGCCCAGGGTGGTTGAATGACAATGAGGGTCGAAAGGTGCCGTCGACTCGACTGGGCAGCTCATAGAATAGAAGAAACATCGGAGCGAAGAAACCAGTCATTTGTGATCCTTCCAACTGAATGCATCGTCTCACGGAGATTCCCACTGTCATATACTTGAACACAGTGTACCATGACGTCGATCATACCCAATGGTTATTCGCATCACTATGCAGTAAGTTCCAAAGAAAACGCAAATTTTTCATTACCCTTACAGATGAAGGAGGTTTCAAATGTCATTAAGTTAATTAACCGAGTACATTAATCTAATGCTATACTAAAAGCTGGGAGAAGTTGTAGACGCTAAAACTAAACTGTACAATCGGAATAAAACTTACTTATGATGGTTATACTTGATAGACATTTCAATATAGGTTTCCGTTTGACTGCTAATTACGTTTTACTAAAAATAATAATCGCATTGCAGGAATCTCCGTTTCAGTTTCAAGCGCCAGCGTCATTGCAAATCATGCAGCCGTCGTGTAACCGTTTCGGATTTGGTTTCGCGCCTCACCAGGGGCACCACAGTTTCAACGGACTCGCTCCTTTAACTTCTGAAGCATCTAGCATGCCGGTGAATGCGCAGCAAGTCTGCTTCGGACGGGTTCCTGGAGCTGCTAATCTACCCCCAACTCCGCCGGCGGAACAGATGACATCTCCTAATAACCATACCAACTACTACGGGATGCTACATCACCAGCATTCTAATCGAGCAGCACATCCTTTTCCCCAGCAGATGGGATCTCCAGTCTCGCTGGACAAAGCGGTTACCCCACCGCAGGAAAACTCTGACGCCCCGACTCTGAATACGCTGGGTTGGTGGCCTTCCGTTCCTGCGAATCTCTGTCACGCCGGCGCAACGCAGACCAGTCCGAACGTCCCTGAGATGACTGCCTTTCACTCAATGATACCGAGAGGCCGAGCAGCGCATCCGCAAGTTCATCCCGTTCAACCCGGTACTCACCGGATGCATGCGAACAATCACACGGATTCAAATCCAGCGGAATTACAGCAGAGAGTCGCGGCTGCGTTGCTGAAAACACATGCTACTTTGGCTTCTAGACGATGCAGAAGGTACATTCAACCACAGCCTTATAATCCATTTGATTAACATAATGTCAACCTCTGTAGGTGCCGTTGCCCGAACTGCCAAGGAACGCAGCCCAGCGCGGGTCCCAAAAAGAAGCAGCACCTCTGTCATGTACCAGGCTGTGGTAAAATCTACGGTAAAACTTCGCATTTAAAGGCACATCTTCGGTGGCACGCAGGAGAACGCCCGTTCAGTTGTCAGTGGCTCTTCTGCGGGAAGAGTTTTACCCGCTCCGACGAACTCCAACGACACTTGAGGACCCACACGGGAGAGAAGCGGTTCGCTTGCCCCGAGTGCGGCAAGAGGTTCATGAGATCTGATCATCTTTCCAAACACTCGAAGACCCATGAGTCTAAAAAGACGAAATCCCTTAAAGATTCGGATAAGAACACCAAGAACAACAACAACGCGGTGCGGGTTGTTGCTTCACCCATGGGCACACAATAATTATTCATGTATTATTGTATCTGTGTATATGTATTGTTTTCACATGTAGGTTTAGACAAAAGAATTTTAATACAGTTACCTTTGAAACTGATGTTTACCTATGAACGTAGCTGATTGAAACTCGCACAACGCTGGTAGGTGCAAGTGACAAGTCGTTGACTGAAGAATAAACTGCAGATAGCTGGTTGCAATCAGGAGCTGCTGTGGCTTTCCAAACTCTAGAATATAGTTTTCATTAGTTTTTAAGTATACTTACATAAAATGCTAAATCAAGTTTACTTCTTAAGTAAAGGTCTTTGCTTTCCCTTTTAGCAGGATATGCAAGCTCGCAATGGTAGTAACACACTCTTACAATGTTTTAGCACCTCATGGTTATTTACCTGCTTGCACAACAGAATTGATAAACACTGAAACATCGTGGAATACTTATCAGAAAACAAAATGGTATGACCTGATAACGTGAGGCTCATGTTTGTTTTTGTTTATGTTCTTCAATCTGAAAGAGCCACCTATCGGCATGAGTCAGAACTATTATTACCGAAACGATAATTATTTTTAAAAACGAGTAAATTGCTTAACTAGTTTCTAACTTTTTTTTATTGATCTTGTACACTTACTTTAAACAAATGGATTCGGTAAAGTTAAAATAACGAAGAAAAGGATCAAAACAGGCGGTAGGTTGATGTGGATAAAGAGAAAAAGTAAAAAAAAAGGACCCCCCTGTGGGCCTGAAAATTCACGGACTGCTCAGTACCTGTTGACGTCACAAAAGGTACCACTTTGTGATGAATTTACTGCTTCCTTTTAGTTTTTGCCGCTTCCAGTTTAGTTTTACAAATAAGAAAAGCTAATACTGGAAAGGGGGGTAAAAGATAAAGTTCCGAAAAAGGCACAAGGACGCGTTTCAGCAGAGGACCTTTGACTGAATTATTCAACTTTGGAAACGGATCGCATTTCTGATTACTGTTTTAAATATTTTTTTCTATTTGGCAACGTTGCATTCTCGTTCTTCCGGGCGCCGTGATGTAAGCGATTCTTCGGAAAAACGTGAAGATTGCCAATTGTGCTTCGGAAGTACTCAATCATGACGTAAAAGTATGTGCCATATTCAGTTTCCGATTCGGTGCTCCTTTTAATGTGTCGAAGGTATTCCCGCCTGTTGTATTGCAAAGTCACGGTTGGGTCATGATTGATCTGTTTGAAGCGAGAAACTTTTCATCAGCCTTTCTCCTTTTCATCTGTTTTTTTTTTAAAGCCTTTCTTTGGCTTGCACGAGTTCGTCTCGGTTCGTCTGCCACAGTGTTAAGAGATAGGAAATGGTAAGGAGCTCCCCACAACCATTTTGTTCCCGTGTTGGCTTTATGGCAGAATTCAAGCAGACGATGTCGTTACATGACGCATCTCTCTACATCGCATCTAGTCTCTGTTGATTCATTTCTGAAAACATGTCGGGTGCGAGGTCAACTTTATTTAACTTTAGTGGGTTTTGCTAATCTTAAACTGTAGATTAACTTTAATGTCAGATCTAGTGAGATGGTAAACACTCAAAGAAGTGCCAGGATTCTGTTTTGATTTAACGCCATCTAACGAGCACACCGCGAACTAATTACATGACTCCCCATTTCGGATTGTTTATGGACCGTAGTATAGAAGATTTTGTAATTTATATAAGCAGCAATTGCGCATTCATCCGTCATTAAAGTCGTATCATCACTTATTATTAAAATCACAGCTTCTTGTATCGTTAGATAAGATACGATCCGTAATGTTTTGTAAACCGGGCGAGTTGGTTTATCTTCATTCAGCGGACAGAAACGATAGAATTGTGCACAATTTTATTCAATTAAACTGAATTCACTACCAAATAACATAATGAGCAAATATAGATAGATAGATAGATAGATCAATAGAAAGATAGACAGATAGATAGATAGATAGATAGATAGTTAGACAGACAGACAGACAGATAAGTTAGACAGACAGACAGATAGATAGACAGACAGACAGACAGAGAAATATATAGATAGATAGTTAGACAGACAGATAGACAGATAGAAAGATAGATAGACAGACAGACAGACAGACAGACAGACAGACAGATAGATAGATAGATAGATAGATAGATAGATAGGATAGATACAACTGTCTTCCCATCTCCGTCGCTAGATGGCGTACACTACAGTGTTTCTAGATACTATTGCTATAGTTTTATTCAGTAACTATATCGTTCTAACAATATTGCGCTATGGTTACTCCTATATGAGGTTAATCGATCCCCTTTCACTAAACTGCTATATATTGATGAATCCGCACATCTTGACAGGCTGCATATCACATCATTTTAAATAATTTACCTAATAGCGTTTAATTTCCGTTCAGCGAGCTATATGAGGTTTCTTCAATGTCATTGGGCAATTACAGGGTATTTTCCAAAAATGATGCAAGAATTCCAGCGGAGGAAATGCGCTGTTGGACTGGAAAGTATACAAAGAATCCTCGCGTGATATTTGGTCGGTTGAAAGAGAGAGGGATTCTACTGTTTATGTAAATTATACGACTTTGAAGATCATCAAGAAGCGAGCGTACCCAACGGCTTACACGACAACCGCACCCGCACTTCGCAATTTTCGCATACAAATTCAGGGAGAGGAAAAAACTCTCTGAAGAATTTCTAAAGCATTTGGCACAACTTGTTACCAAACCAGAAAACCAGCAACGCATATATGACCCTTCAGCAGCGTTTCAACGGCAGCTGCACCTAAACTATATAGAAAGTTATTCACATGTATATTTAGGTTAACTTTAAACTGAAAAGAAAGTTAATCTCAATTTTATGTTCAGTTGGCGAGGTTTGTAGTTTTTTTTTATTTAAGAACAAATAACTTAATTCAAATTTTAAAACATTAACTAATGCAGTCATGTTATAACTGCAATGCTAATAGTCAGTATCTACTTAACGTACTTGTCTAAATTTTAGAAACATTTCTAAACCATTTGGAAACTATCACGTAATAAACAGTATTTAACTGAAAGCGAGTACTGTCCCGTAACTTCACTTACATTACCTTCGTTATATGGTATTGTGCCTATTGAAACTATAAGCTTCTGCAACGTAACAACTTCTCAGTAACTTCTTAGTAGACTTCAAAGCAACTTTAAACTAGAAATGAAAGGTAAGATATGTATATAACATAGATAGACAGACAGGCAGACAGACAGAAAGAATGATAGATAGATAGATAGATACATAGCATACATAGATATATATATAGATAGATAGATGGATGTATAGGTAGATAGATTACATAGATGGACAAGTATACATAGATAAACAGATATACATAGACAGATATATAGATAGACAGACAGATTGATGGATAGATATAGATAGATAGATAGATAGATAGATAGATAGATAGACAGATAGATATATAGATAGATAGATAGATATATAGATAGATAGATACATAGATGGACAATTATACATAGATAAACAGATACATAGATAAACAAATATACATAGACAGATATATAGACAGATAGATGGATAGATAAATAGATAGATAGACAGACAGACATATATATGGATAGATAGATAGATAGATAGTTAGACAGACAGATTGATGGATAGATAGATAGATAGATAGATAGATAGATAGATAGATAGAAAGATATATCGGAGACAGAAAGAAAAGGAAGAAGAACAGATAGACAGAGATAGTCCTAGATTCGTCAATGTGATCTGACATAACCACAATAATTAAGATACACATTCCTACTACTATAATATTGGGTTTTTGCTGGGGAAAAGTTGATTGCGTACTGCTCTCACACTTTCAAAGATATATAGCAACCCAAAAAGTACTGACCTAGTCGTACTTAATACACCTGCAAAGTTTCGTTTTCATAGGTTTGATAGATTGGCCAAAATAAAATGCCTAAACATTGTAGATTATTATAATTCCCACACCATTCATGACCCTTAATTCTCTTTTGCTCTAGACCGTACAAAAGCATAAAGCAAACGCACTTGATGGTTCTTTATTGAATCGCCTTTGTCGGGGCCAGGGTTTTTAACGGGGGGAGGGGGGGGTAGGGGGTGAAGGGGGAGGGGGCTCTTGTGTCTTATTGGTCTTCAATGGGGGCGGCCGACACAAAGTTGAAAGCGGCGCGCGCGCCATGAATGAACTTCCGGTGATCACGTGACTTCCTCTTTCTTTTTCTTTTATTTGCTCAGATCGTAATGTGTCAATTCTCTTACAAATTTTCTCCCTTTCAAGTTTCTTTGTGTATAACTTTAAGATTACCTTAGTATTCTAATATCAATAAGAATTGTGTTCTCTTAAAGTTAATATACTTGTAGATATCAAATTGTATTTAAAGGTATGAATCAACTTCGGCACTTATGGCTTCATTAGTACTGTAATCAAAACCCTATATAACTCATATTATACTGAACATGCATAATTCCTTTTTTTGCTTTGATTTAGTATCCTTTCTATCGACTTATCGTCTACATAATTAAAATATAATTAAATTCAATACTTAAGTTTAATGGGTTGCGAACCCCCCGTCGCCATTCCTCCTCATGGGGAAGCAGAGAAGAATCTGGCGTCTAATGGACGTTACTTTCGCTTGTGTTTGTATCATTAGGGCTATGGCTATTCATTTCTGTTGGTTCCTTCAGAGATCCTCTATACTTCCGGGCGGGTCAACGAGGGGTTCGCTACTCAAAAATATCGATTCTAATTTCCCTATATAGATGTAAATATATCTAGACGGTGTATTTAAGTATCGTTATGCTATACAATTTAAATTTTAGAAAAACGAAGAGAATGGATAATAGCAGTTTGAAAATTCCAGAAGCTGATTTGTTAATATGTCTGAGTGGGCACGTGCTTTGGTTTGGAAGAGTGATGATTTAGTTTCATCATCGACCGAGACTGTTTGGGGGCTTAACACAAGAAAGATCATTAACACGAGCCGAGCGCATATGAGCGCGCGGGACTTAGTTTAGATATACAGATGCTTTTCTACCTTTGTAATTTCAGTCAATAGCGGCTCCCTTTTTGCCCACACAAAAGCCCCCTTCCACAAGATACCAATTACCCAACGTTAGAGGCATTACCCCGCTGAATAACCAATGGCCTTATACAATTGATTCTCCGTATTACGGACACCTGTGTATAATATATTTATCAATCCATATAAATTAAACTTAAACAAGAAAAACTAGTATTTTCTGTTAAGAGCTTTGAATTTTTTTAAAAAATTCTATGTTAATAACTAAAGGTACAGCGCGTGTCCGTTGTAGCGGGGGAGGCCCAGTCTGGACGTCCATTAGCATAGACAGGCGCCAAAGTGCAATTACCTTTCTCACCTTTGGCTGGATCAAACTATCAACTAAATTTTACGCCCTAAGCCTAAAACCACTCAAGTGTGCTGTCTCGGGTCCTTTTTTCAACTTTTGCAGGGTGGTGGTGGATTTTCTGGTGGGTCGCTAACCCCCCCCCCTTAAACAATGCTGTAATACGCGTTTAACCTCTTATCATTCGTTACAAGTTGGTCATCATTATACCCTAATTCTGACCTTTATGGGTTATGAATGAAATCAACCTTTTAATTGGTCAAACTCTTAAGATGATATTCTGCTGATAACTAGTTGACTTTACTTTCACGTGTTGTACCTGAATATATTTTTTTACGATCTAGTGGCTTGACGTCAGTTGTATAGTACGTTCAAACTGTAATGCATGACATATTAACAGTTAAACCTCAGTTCGGTAACTGAATCAAATAACTGTCGAAAGGTGTTCCGTATCATGCGGTTGTTATATCATCTCAACCGTTTAATTTTCATAAAATTCAATCATCGATCGTGTATTATACTGACATGTCCAACTATCCAGGATTGGATTTCATGTAAACCCTTAAGATAACAACCATTAAGTTAATGGATTATTTATTAATAACATTATTTACAATCCTGTTAAACCAAAAGGTCCGGCTATATGAACAAACTAAACACTTAAAGAATGTCATTCGACTTCATAAGGCGTTACAATTACTTATACAGGTATGATTTAAGCGAGTTCAGAGAAATAGATATCTTTCAAGTTGATTATCAGATAATATAACCAACTAATAGAGTATATAGAAGTAAAGGTAGTTGAGAAACCATCTAAATTTCTATAGAAAGGCAATCTATGAAATAGAGTATAAGTAACTTATAAATTATAGATGTCAAATATGTTGTATATAGATCTTTGAGGTCAACTAAGAACTAAAAGACCAAGTTGATAGGTTAGGTACTATTTAAGCTAATTAAAAACTATACTATACATGGTAAGGTAAATTAACATGGATTCACATAAAATGTCAAAATTGATACAATGAAGAAATCTAGTACTAGATAAGATAGTAGTAAAAGTAAGCCTCTTTTTTTACCTAGATTGCATAGCGCAAATACTGGTAAAGGCTCCTTGTATATAGGTTTCAGCATAGGACCTCCGGAGAAGTTATCGACGAAGCGAATTGAAAGCGAAGCAGCGCAATCATTTACGGTCCAAGAAGAGGATCGTCGAGTCTAGAGGGAGGGTCAGAGCGACCTAAGGCGCCGACAGATACTCAGGTCACGGTAGGGTGACCTTTGATGAATGAGGTCAAGTCAGGTCGTTTAAAAGGAATTGAGGTGGACACACCCCTTGGTGCCATGCCGCACAGCGTTACACACATATGCAAGTCACTGGTGTGGTTCGCTTTTAAACATGTCGCACGTGTTGGCAACCGCAACCCTGCTGGCTCATCGCATGTCCTCCACACCCGCTGATGTTTCGACACGCTGGCTGGGAGAGAGGGGGAGGGATCCCGATGATTCACAAATGATTCATACATGATTCACTCTTGAAGCAACGTATCATTCAGCACTGCGCTTGTTAACCTGAAGAGGATAGTTCCTAATTAAGTTGACTTGTATGAAGAATAAAACGACATTCGTTCAAAACGAAATAACTTAAAGTTAATTCTATTTTGGAATAGTGATTCACATGTGATTCACTATTGAGTAATCGTATGTCTCAAGACATGTTAATTTAACTCAAACTGCTAAGTTAACTTGCATAGATTGAGTGAGCGGTTCAGGAAAGTACATGTAACGTTGACATACAGGTTTCAAATAACATTTGCTGGATATCTCTACACGTTCATAAGAATCAGTATTGAACTATCTCCTACATAAATGATTCACACGTGATTCACTCATGAATTAGCATATATGATATTCGAGTTGCTAATCAGAAGGATAATTGGATCACGTATGAGTCAAACTGTTACCTAAGGAATAACTTTAAAAAAGAGTCGGTTGAGTTAACGCTTGTAAATTCAGCTTCGTTTGTGAAGTATCACAAAACTAGGATTCCGAAAACAATGATAAGTGATGAACGTGTAGCGACAAACGTATTGGGTTATCAGCATACGGACTTCAATCAAAGTTAATTATAATGCCATTTAGTTAGTGCAATCCAATTGCGGCTGAGCATTTTCACAGCGTTAAAGAAAACCACTAACACTGATTCGACTATAACTCAATTTAAAACTGAGGATGAAAGGTTGATTGAACTTATCTAGTATAGCTAAAGCCTATGGATAGAGGTTATACCATTAATGTGTCAAAATTCTGGTTAAAATATACGTTTATAACGTTCAACAAGAGTTCGTCTGCTGATATCCTACCAGCACTACGGCGTTGCCAGATCGTCATATTAAGTGCGCATACTTATTTAAATCCTTTCGGAGCATTAAAATCTAGGATAATGTATTAAATAGTGAAATTATTATTGAAAGATGAGATGATGTCCAAGAAATTTCAGTTTTGAATCAAGTATTGTAAGTTCACAAATAGTTATCCTATAAGTTTTAACTCAGTTAAAAAATTAGAAACGGATTCTTGATCCAAAACAGCTTCTGTTTCGGGTCGAGGATGTATTGGTATGTCGAGAACCGGAATTCCGCAGAAAATTGGCGAAATTTTTTCTCGCAATGGGAATAAATCAATGTTGAAGGATGCGAGTTTTTGGCACGTCTGCTAACCATATCGCCTCAAGGGCCAGCTGGTCGACGTATGGGTCAAAGGTCACCAGGGCTGAACAAGTGCTCAATGAGGAACACACAGAGTAAGGGCTGAGCAACGGTCCGCCGCCTTTCTAACAGATTATCTACCGCTTGCATCGGCGATAACGAGCTCTCAAATGAACTCAGTGCGATGGCTCACACCGCGTTCACAAGTGTCCTCCAAATACTTAACTTCCTCGCGGGCTTTTCGTTTAACTTTGACATTTCATTAGTCCAACTGGCGAAAACAACAAGGAATGTTGACTGTGGGTTGGAAAGTACACAATATATAGATCTAATGATAAAACTCAGATTTTTGGAAGTTCACAACCAAGCGGGGAAAACAAGGAATTATAACTTGGTTGAAAAACTTGCATAAAAATTTGATTCAGTATAATGAAGGTTCCATAATGAAAGTTCCATCACAGCTCCATGACATTGTCATAAAGGTTCCACGAGCGTTCCATGCATGCTTCATGAAATCTGCCACAGGTTTTTTTTTCAGTTGAATTTTCTGAAGGTTCCCTGAATTCCATGTTTTTATTCAGGCGTCGTCAGCTAGATTCAACGGGCAGATAAGATGGGATTTTGATTGTTCCATAACAGTTTATAACAATTCGCACTGCCCTCCGAAATAAGCGAAGAACTGAGGAAAGTCGCTAATCAGTTACTAGTTATCTAAAGAGCCCAAAAAACGGCTCTGAATGTCGAGAAATTAAGGTAAAGCTATAACCTTTAGGATTTTATTGTGGATAACCTAACGATTCGATTTTGATGAAACTTTCAGAGTGTATTTTCCACTAGTAGTTCTGCACATGATATTTTTTGGGTTGCTAAACCTGCGCAAGTTTTGGAATAATGAGCAATTGAATTTTCCTGTACAAGAAACCCTTTTTTCTCTTATTTCAGTGTCTATATGCGACCTATATTTATAATAGTTTTATATTATGCATTTCAAGTTAGGGATGTCAGTTACGAATGATACGTATAAAATATAATTCTTGGAACGATCAGTAAGATAATGCATTCGATATGATATGGCATGAATCATTTGATTCATGTTAAGAATCACTTTGAATAAGGAAACATTGACCTATGTATATGCATAGGAACAAACCTCAATTCCATTATAAGCTAGTCACCTGATACTCGCTGGTGATCTGCATTGAGAATCACAGGCTAACTTTTCAGACTTGTCAATATCTGTATAAATTTCGGTCAGGTAGTTAACAGTTCTCGATGGCAATCTATCTATCCCATTGTCTGTTTGTCTGCCTATCTATCTATCTATCTATCTATCTATCTATCTATCTATCTATCTATCTA